>VDFB02182265.1:0-25481 GCA_007258455.2 Sequoia sempervirens
CAAAGGCAATATCCATTGATCAGAACCTGAATCAGAGACTCAAAACGAGGCATTTCGCGATGGTGGAGCATTTCACAACAACAATTATACCTTTGTATGGTCATTTCAGTGGCTATGACGAAGATTTCAATGGTTAATTTATGAAGATTTCTCAAGGAAAAGCAAAATTGAGCCCCTGTAGCCCAGGGGCGCCCTTCTTTTTGAAGGTCTAAATTTTGTGGCACATGCTCATGAATACAGTTAAACTCTTAAGGATTACTCCAGTTATCCAATGAGCTATTCTGCAAGGCTATTCGAGACTCATGATTCCGGTAACTGGCATCAGAAGTTGAAGATTCCAGAGGTTACAGATTGCAGAAGCCTGTCATTTTCCAGCTTTTGCACCCCTGTAGCTCAAGGGCACACCTCTTTAAGAGGGGTTAAATCTTGTTGTTCTTGATTGTTGATACATCTGATCTCTTCACGACTAGTCTGCCTATCCGACGAGCTATCGAATGTAGTCATCCGAGTCCCAGAGCTCCGGTAGTCGATGTCAGAAGATGAGATTGCAAAGAGACTTCATATCACAGAACTTCTTCAAATGATGAAATTGCGCCCCTGTAGCTCAAGGGCACCCTTCAAATTGACCCCTGAAATGATTGAAATTGCTGACAAGGTCTTCTTGACATCTGTGCTACTCTAGTCCGGCTTCGCGATGCACCAACTTCCCTGTTAATCCGATATTCTGAGAGATCGTGGCAGAGATTCTACCAGGCACGTAATTTAGCGGGTGGAGAAACATGTAAATTTCATTGTACTTCTGTAGGCCAGGGGCGCCTAGCCTTTAGGCCTGTCAGATGGAGTTGTTCGCTTTCGAAGTCTTCACGAGACTTGTGCGTAATTACTCCAGCTATCCAACGAGCCCAGCCGTCAACCTCCGGAATTTGGCAAACGCTCGTACGTGCGAGGTCTTTGTGAAATATTGTAAAACGAAGACAGCTCATCTATTCCATCTTGGGAAAGGCCCCTTTCTCTTTGAGGTCTTAGAAGCAGTTTTCTCGCTTCGTCATCTCCAGAGACATCTCTTCTCAATGCTCCTAGCTATGCAGAGAGACTATCGATGAACGAATCGGAGCATTCCAACCCTCGGTGTCGGAGGACAAAGTAGGGTACTTGGATGAAAGTTCAACTTTTGTCAAAACAGTCCCGGTGTGCCTGAAGCCCAGGCACACCTTTGTTTTTCAGGTCCCCATCACAGCTTTCAGATGTCTTATATACAGTCGTTGGATGCGGAATTCTTCCAGTCACGCAATGAATCTATCCTTCAATCTGCACGATTCACCGTCCATCATTTATGGCAGAACGAAGCATGAAATGGCAAAATGGAGAAAATGGCTCAAGTCTGGTAGTCTATTCCATCTTGGGAAAGGCACCTTTCTTTTTGAGGTCTTAGAAGCAGTTTTCTTGCTTCGTCGCCTCCAGAGACATCTCTCGTAGGTCCTTCTGGCTACGCCTCGAGACAGACGGTGCGCGAATCAGGCCTTCCCAGCTCCAGATATCAAAGGTCAAAGTAGGGCATCTGGTTGAGAGTTGTACTTTTGTCAAAATAGTGTTTGTGCCTTTTTAGGCCAGGGGCACCCTTACTTTTGGGGTCCTTAATGTAGCTTTCAGGTGCCTTGCATATATTCGTTGGATGCGGAATACTCCTAGTCATGCAGTGAGCCTGTTATCCAGTCAGCAGGGTTCATTGTTCGTCTTCAGCAGCCGTTTGGAGAAATGGTTTAAGTCTGACACCTAAAAATCAATTTAATCAAGGGATCCTAATTCTTTGAGGTGTTAAATGATGGATTTTGCAGTGATGACTCCCAACAGACATTTCTTCCTTGTTCTACAGGCTTCGTAATGAATATACCTACTCAGTCCCAGGATCACCTGGTCACCCGGAAATCAGTGTCGAAGATGGCCAGTTGTAACTTTGTAGTCAGCTACAAAGTAGGAAGTTAGTAAAAAACGTGATATCTTGAGCAAATGGACGCCTGTGAGGACAAATGAGGACTTTTTGGAATCAATGAAGTTCGCCGGGTGAATCCAGAAGATTTACTTGGTTTGTCAACTAATTAAAATAATATTTAACATTTATTTTTGTATATTTGAGCATTAAAGGGCGATTTTCTAAAATTGGCGCTTCTTTGTGCTAGATTTTCAAATTGCATGATAATTGAAAATATTATTATTTTTATTCCGAACTTCGAGTCAATCTCAGTTCGAACTGAAGGGGTCCAATCAGAAGCCTTCTATTTCAATCAAGGGTTTTTAGTCTTGCAGTCACCTTTGAGGTGCGAATTTATTCTATTAATTCAAGCATGGCGTCATATTTCATTCACACAGCTTGAGCAAATTCGTAATTCTTCAGAGCAAAGGCAAATTTCCTTCAGAGTTGGGCGAATTTCTCATCAGCAATCATTGGCGAAGACATCAAAACACTTTCTTTGCAGGTACAAGTCAGAATTATCAGCGAATTTCAAGGCAGAGTGGCGATTTTGGCAGAGGAAAACATCAAAAAACGTCTTTCTTCTCAAATTCTTCCATTTTCTTGTCTTAAATTCTCTCGCATGTTTGAAGAACTGGCAACTTTTGACAAAACAAATCATTTGGGTTGATTCAGAATAGCTTCCTTGAGAAAACCCAAGTGCCAGAATTTTTCAAGAAAATTTACTCCAGAGCATCAGTTCTCGAGGCTCTAATTTTCTCAACTGAAAATTCCTTGCATGGTCGAGTAGAAGTCAAATTTTCACATTTCTGACGTTCTGGGTTGTCTTAGAATCTTTTTCTGGAGAAAACCCATATCTCAAAAAATTTCATGAAAATTGCTCTCCGATAGGCTATTTTTAGCCTTAGCAAGCTATTTTTAGTTTTCCATAAAAGTTGTCAGAATATAGCCGTGTTCACAGTCAACAGGGGAGTTTTTCATAGTACAGTACCCGCAGACTGAATTCAAGACCAAATCGGTCTTAATTCATGATTTCATCAGGAAAGCTGAGACCAATTTGTATCAAGTGCATTTAGAGGGTTGGCAGGCGTAGTTGCTCAAATCCATATGGTTGCATGCTTCATATGGTCGATTGTCTTCCAAAGCTGGTTTAGAGGGTTGATACCGTTGGAATTTTGCGTGTGCAACAAGTTCATTGGCATTTCTCACAACTAGAGTGTGCGCAGGCAACACTCTTTCATTAAGGAAAAGCGTTAGAGACATCAAGCTGCAGAAGAGATAGTGGCCATCACTTCAGTTACAGAGCCGCCAAAGTTATAAGTCAGTGAGGTGCTAGTTTGAGTGGCAAAGATTTCCAAGATTGTTCAAGTTGCTGACAAGCGGTAAATTGACAATTATAAGTGCCCCAGACAATGATGCAGTTGACAATCTCGTTGAGGGATTGGTTGTTCGAGATCACGGCCAGTAGACTTCAATTCCCGCCTCTCAGAATAGACATTAAACACAAGAGTTAAACTTGGTGTTATCTTTTCAAGTTAACTCGTTGTCTCATCTCATGCATATCTATTATGGGATTAGCTTTATTCACTTGGAGTTGTATTTAGGGTTTACGTTAACTGATGGTAGTGTTCCAGTTAACTTGCTTTCAATAAGGACGTGCATGCTTGCACAATTGTCCATTTTTAGATTAGATGTTTCCGTTAACTGATGGTAGTTTTCCAGTTAACTGTATAGTTTACTTTATTAGGGTTTAGTAATAAATCTTGCATGCATTGCAAGACTGTAGTTGACTCAAGGTGATTTTAGGGTTCCCTACACCTTTTGAAGTCTATAAATAAAAGCTTTTGCTCATTTGTACATAACTTTTGCACGAGAGAGAAATATATGCTGTGCCTACCTTGCCTGTAATATTGTTCGTTTTGTATCTGTTCATGAGTATTTGCTATTGTGATGAATTGTTATGCCACTTGGGTTTCATGCAATTATGATGGTGAATTCTTGCTTTAGTTAGATATAGTGGCTAGTTGATCGTAGATTGTATGCGTGTCTCGCCAATGCAATTTATTATCCTAGTTGGCTATCGTGTGATGTTATGTGTTCAATAAACTCGTTCAGATTGAGCTGATAGTTGTGCCACCTTGCCTTCAAGTTGAGAATCTATTCTTGGTTATCGTGTGATGTGTGTGGAATAAACTTATTCAGATTGAGCCGATAGTTGTGCCACCTTGCCTTCAAGCTGAGAATCTGTACTTAGTTTATCGTATATTGTTGTTTCCAATAAGCCTATTCAGACAAGCAGATAGCTGTGCCACCTTGCCTTCACGTTGTGAGTCCGTACCCGGCTTATCGTCAAATAATCATTCCTGCTCCATTTCCTCATGCTCTGTTTTCTTGAAATGGATAGATTAAATGAATTAGTTTAGTTATAGTTAATGATCTGAAACGAGAAAATCATAGGCTGCAACATTCGCGATTCTTCTTAACGCGTGGCCTCTTCGGTGAGAACAAAAAAAGATAGGACTTAGATTACTTTTCTTTTCCACACATTCCAGCACTACGAGGGAGCTTCCCCTCCTAATTTGAAGAGCACTCATTACGCAGTGTGCATAGTTGTCCGTACAAACTTGCACTCCAGAGGTGTTAGTTTTTACGCCAACACTCATGTTGCTCGCTATACTTCTGTCAGAACAATCATTGCTATTGCTGCATCTAGAGGATGGAAGATTCACCAGATGGATGTGAAGACAGCGTTTCTGAATGGTGTGATTGAGGAAGAAGTTTATATTGAGCAACCTAATGGATTTGAAGTACATGGGAAGGAGTCTCATGTTTGCAAGTAAAAGAAGGCTCTGTATGGTCTTAAGCAGGCTCCTCGTGCATGGTACGAAAGGATTGATCGTTACCTGTTAGGTTTGGGTTTCTTGAAGAATGATGTTGATTCAAATCTATACTTCAAGGTAATTAATAGTGAAGCATTAATTTTGGTCTTATATGTTGATGATTTGATTCTTATGGAGAAGATCACCTGATTCTCGAGTGTAGGGAGTTGGCTTTTGAATTTGAGATGAAGGACCTTGGGCTCATGCATTACTTCCTTGGCTTAAAAGTCTGGCAGAAACCAAATGAGATGATTCTAAGTCAAGGGAAGTACACCATTGATATACTTAAGAGGTTTGGTATGATAAATTGCAAATCCATGTCTACACCCATGGAGACCAACCTACATAAATTGAAGGAGGCTACAGCTAGTTCAAACTTGGTGGTCCTACTATGTACAGATAGCTGATTGGGTCCTTGATGTATCTAGTTAACACTAGACCAGATATCTGTTATGTTGTGAGTGCACTTAGTCAGTTCATGTGTGAACCGAGACAGATACATCTTGTTGTAGCTAAACATATCCTGAGATACTTGCGTGGCACAGTTGGATATGGATTGAGATACTCTTCAAATGCAAACTTGGAGCTACATGATATACTGATTCTGATTGGGCAAGATGTGTCACTGATCGGAAGAGTACCTCTGGGTGTTGCTTCAGTTTGGGTTCTGCTATGATATCCTGGTGCAGCAGGAAGCAATCATCTATGGCATTGAGTACAATAGACAACTGATTGGGTCCTTGATGTATCTAGTTAACACTAGACCAAATATCTGTTATGCTGTGAGTGCACTTAGTCAGTTCATGTGTGAACCGAGACAAATACATCTTGTTGTAGCTAAACATATCCTGAGATACTTGCGTGGCACAGTTGGATATGGATTGAGATACTCTTCAGATGCAAACTTGGAGCTACATGGTATACTGATTCTGATTGGGCAGGATGTGTCACTGATCGGAAGAGTACCTCTGGGTGTTGCTTCAGTTTGGGTTCTGCTATGATATCCTGGTGCAACAGGAAGCAGTCATCTATGGCATTGAGTACAATAGAGGCAAAGTATATTGCAGCTTGTATGGCAGCTCAGGAAGCAGTGTGGCTTCGTAAGCTCCTTGCAAGATTGTTCGGACAATCAATGGAGCCTACTAGCATTCATTGTGATAACCAAAATTTATTAATGAAGCTTTCTATCAATCACGTGTTTCATGGCGGAACCAAGCATGTTGAATCAAATTATCATATATTAGAGATATGTAATGAATGCTACTTGAAGGCTATCTGATTAAAGATTATATCAACCGATGAAGGCGGTGTTGATTCTACCATTCTCGCAAGCCTCTCTCAAATCGGTTTGTGTACTCCAAGATAAGCTTGGTATGGTGGAGAGTCGATACCAGCGAGAAAAGTCTCAACATCGATGGAAACTGTTTAATGAATTCTTCTGTGAAAGAAGTTGAGGTGAAAGTCCCCTTGTTGTTAATGAATTTCTCTTGAGATTTGAGGTGAAAGCCTTTGTTTCCACCCTCTGAGAGAGTCATGGTGGATGTCATGTGTGTGACTTCATGACAACATCACGTGAGAGTCTGTGATGAATTTTTGTACTTGTGTTTCACCCTCTGGGAGAGCCATGGTGAAAGTCATGTTGAGGTGACAACATCACGCAAGTGATGAACACTTGTACATACCATACATGGTTGTAGCCATTATGGTTGATATCATGTTGAGGTGATATATGATATCACGATGAGGTGATATTCTTCCTTTCCACATTTGGTTGTAGCCACTGTGGTAGACATCACGTTGAGGTGATATGTCTTGTGCAGCTGGAAGTATTCTCCCTAGCTGAGAGGGAGTGTTGATGTTTTTGTAAAGCGTCGGTCTCTACTTCCAACTGATCTCCTTTACATGTTGAATAAATTAAATAATAGCCTTTGACTATCTAATTTATATATATAATGCGATTTAATGAAGAGACGATTTCTTAAGAAGATGCAATTTAATTTAAGGCCAACATCATTTGTTATGAAGGATTATGATTTGTTTATTGAGGCCGACATCCATGAAGAGACGCAATTTCTTGAAGCCGACATCATGTATCTTAAAGTCACGTCTTTTGATAGGGGCCGACATGATCAATTAGAAAGGATGTGTCTCTCATATTCATTTGTATATATACTCATTGATTCCTCCATTTGTTATCATCTCATTCAGTTCGGTTATTCACATAAGTTCGATATTCTCAAGTGCGAGTTTATATTGAGGTGCAGATCGATTCTATAGAAGGTTGTGTATTATCACTGAGACTTGCAGCATATTGTTTCTATATTTGCATTAGTTTGAGGTGCCCATTGTTGGCCTTCATATCGGCCTTTGTAAAGGAGATTCTTGTATTTACATATCAATATATAAGCGATATATTGTTGCTGGTTTTTTCTCCCTAATTTCTGTGCATTTAATCTAATCACTAAATTTAACAGTTTTGACTCGGAAATATGGATCAATGCATTTGCTGGAAGTTGTATGTGTATCAGGCTATGTGAAGCTATTTTCAGATCTGAGTGTGCTTCTGTCTGATTCTAGACTCCATACTTATTCCTTGTTTAAAAAATCTGGGGTGCTTGTGAAGAAGTTTATTTTCTAAGCTCAGTTATTCCTTCTTGTTTTATGTATGTGAGATTGAAATTTTTGAAGTATTGGACAGATTGGTTTTGAAATCAGTATCGCAGAGTTAAGAACGTTTGCAGATCTTTCTTTTGTCACTAAAAGGATCAGTGGTAATTTCTGAGGTGTTGAAGTTTCTTCTGTCATGTCCCCAAATTGGAGGTTATTAAATTAATTATTTATTAAGTTATTCCAATAAAATATTATATCAAAAGGGATGACTTGGTATTTAATTAATTTAATAATAAAGTGACTTAAATGACTCAAAAATAAAATAATAAAATAATAAAAGTCACTTAAAAGAATAAAATAATATTTTTCTTATAGAAGCTTCTGGAAAAGTGAATGAGAAATCTATTTAAGAAGTTGTTGGCTAAGCATTTGGACACACTTGATTTGGAATTCATTTCTCTTTACCTGCGTGGTAAGAAGCTGAAGCTAAATGCTTAGTATTCGCTCAAGGGTTTGAAGACTCTAGAGCAGTGTTACAAGACTCGCCTAGACTCGGCGAGTCTTGGCGAGTCCCGAGGCGAGTGAGGCTGGGCGAGTCTTTGGGACTCGGCTGCCGAGTACTCGCCAGACTTGCCGAGACTCGCGAGACTCGCCAGACTCGCCAGACTCGCCAAGTCCCGAGCCAAAGACTCGGCCATCAGTTTGTGGGCGTGCGTGTCAAAAAAAACACATTTTAAAGTTTCAGAACTGCTTAATTAAATGGCTAAATCTCGACCTTGATGTTTTTTAAATATGTAATTAGTGTCTTTAATTTACAATTTTTTTAATTAAATGGTGCGCGCCATGAAGGTTTGTGTGGTTTCGAAGGTCTTCATTTGGGCTTGGTGGCGGGGGCTCCGCCCCTCGACCCCGCCCTGTATTGCGACAGGGAGCGCGCCCAGGGCGCTGCCCCGGGACCCCGCGAGGGGCGCTGCCCCCAGACCCCCGCAAGGAGCACTGCCCCTTGACCCCGCTAGGGGCGCTGCCCCCAGACCCCCGCGAGGGGCGCTGCCTCTTGACCCCGCTGGGGTGTTTCCCCCAAAACCTCATCAAACTATAGGTCTAAGCATGTTATAGGCCAGTGATGAATCATGATCATTAAACCTACAAAATACATATCCCCTGTTGTAAATCTTTGCATCTTTTGCAGTCAAAGCCATAATCAAGGATTATCTTGTTCCATACATTAGACAACAAAGCATGCAGTCTTGAAGGCTACAATAAAAATTTAATAATAAATTCCTCACTTGAATATACACACCAATCATTGAGATGCAAGAAAATATCATGGCTACATCATCATCTATGACCTATCTTAGACACTAGCGCATGACTTGTCGTGATGTTGGGATGAGTAATGCAAGCTCTTTTGAGCCATAGACTTATATTTTTAATTTTGATATTTGTTTTGATGCCATGGATTTCATATTCCATGAGTTTGTATACATTTGACAATATTTATATATTTGAATGTGTTATTTCCTTCAGCGAAAATTTGCGTTTATACTTATGTGATCGATGTATGTTTGTGTATGAGATCATAGTAATTTCTATTTGATGATGTTATTGTGTCTTTAAGGTTTATTTATTAAAGGGTGCGTGAAACAAGTGTTAAATCCTTAAAAATCTCTGAATTTCTTGGGTTTTTCTATTTGCCGAGTCTTTGCCGAGTCTGGGCGCCGAGTCCGAGTCCGAGTCAAAAATTGGCTTGCCGAGTCCGAGGCGAGTCCGAGTCTTGTAACTATGCTCTAGAGTGCCAAGTTCAGTTGTGAAACACCAATCCTAGCTAGGAGTTTGGAGGAGATATTTCAGTCTTCTTATTGTTGCAAATTTAGTGGCCAAGGGCCAAATTTGGAAAGATTTGTTATTCTGATTTGAGAGGAATTAATGAGCAGATTACTATTGAATATTCCAGTCAATTTAGGAGTTTGATTTTCTCACTAAAAGCATTTGTGAATTCTTGAAGATATCTGTTTGGAAAGGTTGGAAGTTTGACTTGAAGAAGTCCTGGAGCAGTTTGATTGGGAGATATCCTCATTCCTTGAGAAGTTCGATTTTATTGAAAATTGATTTATTATTTGCAGTTTGCTGGAAAAGCTTCGATTTTATTTGATAAGACAAAGCAAGGTCTTCATATGGTTCGATATTATAAAAGGTAGAGACGGGAACTCAAGGAAGCAGATTTTTGGCAAGCAAATAAGACGAAACTTAGAATAAAGACAAATCTGGAGATTATTTTAATAGAGGACGTGGCCTTTAATATTTGCAGAGAAGACAAATCGAATCAACATCTATATTGGAGTCACTAAAGTATGTATCAGGAGCTACTTTTGGAAATGGCACATTGAAGGAGGTAGCGAACATTAGGCGGAAGAAGACAAAGTTCGTAGCTCTAATCAATATCGACACCATTTGATGAGTGGGCGGCAATCATACAAAAAAGCCAATTTGTGAAGGAACGTGTTTTGAAGACAGCCATTGGAGACAATATGTGGAAAGTCACATTTTTGAAGGACGTCATTGTTAGTTTTTATGATCAGATTAAAGAGCAGAAATTTAATTCAAAATCAGACACAGTAACACAGCATATACCCTGGGAAAACCCTCCACTTGAGGGAGAAAAACCCAGCAACAATATATCACTTATATATTGAATGTCTACAAGAATTGTCTCCTTTACAAAAGGCCGATATTAAGGCCAAAAGTAAGCACCACAAACTGATGCTATCACAGCAATGAGCACCACAAACTGATGCTATCACAGCAATGAAATAACTCAGCCTTCTACAATAATATCGAACTGAACTTGATAACTCTTTACTCCTCCAACTCACACTATGAATGACGAACTATGATGAACAATGAATGGATGATTACAATGGACGAATCAACGTGTATATATACTAATGAAAGGGAGAGATGCATCCCTTCAAATCCTTCATGTCGGCCTCCATTCAAAAGTTGTGACTCTAACATATATGATGTCGGCTACAAGCAATCGCGTCTTTTCATAAATGGAAGTCGGCTTCAATTAATAAACAAATATTAAATGTCTCTTAATAAAAGATGACTCTCAAGATGAAATCACATCTCCTCATGTTGGCCACAAAGGTAATGAATAATCATGTGTTAATGAAGTGACTCTTCATTGGATATAATATCACAATTCAAATAGCTGTTTAGGCTACAATTTGAATTGTCTTCAAAGATCGCGTTGTGCTGGAAGTAGTAGCCCGATGCTGCTTAATAACAACACTCCCTCTCAGCTAGGGAGGATACTTCCAGCTGTATAAGACATATCACCTCATCGTGATGTCAACCACAATGGCTACACCCATATGTGGAAAAATAGAAATATCACCTCATCATGATATCAACCATCATGGCTACTCCCATGGATGGCAAATGTGTACAAGTGTTCATCACTCAACGTGATGTCGTCACCTCATTGTGGCATTCACCATGGCTACTCCCAAAGGGTGAAAACACAAGTACAAAAAAATCATCACGGACTCTCTCACGTGATGTTGTCATGGAGTCACACACATGACATCCACCATGGCTACTCCCAGAGGGTGGAAACAAGGGCTTTCACCTCAAATCTCAAAGAGAAAGCATTAACAAGGCCTTGCACCTCAAATCTCTCTCAAAGAGAAATGCATTAAAGAAGATCACTGTTACTGAGAGTCCTCTCAGCTAGGGCTTCATTCTCCACCATACCAAGCTTGACTCAAAAGTACAAAAACTTTATCCTGGAGAGAGGCTTGGTGAGAATGTCTGTCGTCTGCTCATCAATGCTGATATACTTCAACTGGATCGCTTACCTCAAATACTATATCTCTGATATAGTGGTATTTGATCTCAACATGTTTAGTTATGTCATGAAACACAAGGTTGATAGAAAGCTTCACACAGCTTTGGTTATCACAATGAATGGCAATTGGCTCCATTGATTGTCCAAACAATCCTACAAGGAGCTTCTGAAGCCACACTGCTTCTCGAGCTGCCACACAAGCTGCAATATACTCAACCTCTGCGGTGCTCAGTGCCACTGAAGGCTGCTTCTTGCTACACCAAGAGATCATTGTAGACCCCAAACTGAAACAACATCCAGAGGTGCTCTTTTGATCAATGACACACCCTGCCCAATCAAAATCAGTATATCCATGCAGCTCTAAGTCCACATTAGAAGAATACCTCGAGCCATATCCAACTGTGCCACGCAAGTATCTCAGGATATGCTTCGCTGCAACTAGATGTATTTGCCTTGGTTCACACATGAATTGACTAAGTGCACTCATTGCATAACAAATATCTGGTCTAGTATTGACTAGATACATCAACAATCCAATCAACTGCATGTACATCATGGGATCCACCAGATCTGAACTAGTTGCAGCCTCTTTCAACTTATGCAAGTTGGTCTCCATCGGAGTAGACATGGATTTGCAATCCATCATACCAAATCTCTTCAGAATGTCAATAGTATACTTCCCTTGACTCGGAATGAACTCATTCGGCCTTTGCCATACTTCTAAACCAAGGAAGCAGTGCATGAGACCAAGATCCTTCATTTCAAATTCAAAAGCTAACTCCTTCTTGCATTGATAATGAGATGATCTTCTCTAGTAAGAAATGAAATAACATAAAGAACCAAGATCAACTAGATCACCATCTTCTTCAGGTTCAATAGGCTCCCTCTGAATCTTCAAGTACTTGCATCAATCTTCTGACCTCTTCGTCCAAGATTGCCTATATCGCTTGCCTTAGAGAAATTTTTTACAACGCACACCTCTGGAACTGTAGAGAGTTTAGGATTGTCCTCCTCGACCTCATCCCAAATCGCTATATTCTGAATAGGTTTGCGGAGCTACCAATATCAAATTTAGATGATTGTCTCGTGCAATTTTGATCTCAGCAACTTGAAGAGGTTTTCCAAGGATCTTAGCATCAACCTTGCAATACTGCAACCTTCACTTCATCTTAGTGAGTCACAGAACTCCCTCTTGATCCCTGCCTCAGAGATTGCAAGGAAATCCTCTAGAAGTGAAATCCTATCATTGATAGGTCTCAGGACCTCAATCCTTTTCCCAATCATGCTCTTAACTCGAGCCTTGAATCCTCTCCTTCAAAGTAACTGATCACAATGACAACCAGAATATAGGTTCTTCGACTTCGAGAGATGTCTCCAGTCATCAACTCAGACCCATGGCTGCAAACTTAATCATGTCTCTAGTCGGCATGACTTCCTCATAGGGTGCCTCGAGCTTTTCCTCTCTAAGCAAACTCTCATCACCCTCTTGCTCCTTGATCCATCCTGGAAGCATTTTAGGGAGAGATTACTAATAGTTTATAACTATCCTTCAAGGTTTACTATCTCAAGTTATAGCATGAATACATAAGAATTTATGAACAATATTAAAAACATGAATAACGAAATCAACCTATAATTGAAATATGTAGCAAATATCAAAAGATCAGAATAAAGGGATAAAGAAACTTATCTTTATTGAATTTTGATACATCTTTCTTCCATCTTTTGCTCCTCTCAAGAGTGTTAATCTCAGTACAACAAAAGATAATCTGCTCAACTTAGATTTCTTAGACACATTATGCAGCCAGCATATACAACATAGAATCAAGCCTCTCAAGACACCATCATAGTCCATGCACAAAGAGAATGTTATCAAAGTGATCATCCAATCACAATGAAAATGCAGCTCTCTTCTCATCTCAGAGTCACACTCAGAGATCTTCGCAATTAGCATGAACATCTCACAATGAATGAAAGGTGTCTTCAAAGGATCTCATCCCAGAGATCACTATTCAAGAGAAAAACATGATCTTTACTACACACACATGATAAATAAATGACATCAGATCTGCACAACTCAGAAGACTAAATTTCAACTCAGAAGAAGGAAAATTGCAAGAGTACAAACAAAAAATACTTATCTCTTTTTGTTGGTACACCACAATCTTCATATTGCGCTGAGAATTGGTTCTCCTCTCAAAGGCTCATCTTAACTCAGACTCAGAGTAACTTCCAAACTTTCTTTTATATAGCTCGCAAGACATATTAGATATGGACCCCTCTCTTTATAATAGCCATGCAACGAATGCCTTTACATATATATCTGTAACTCTATGCAATACCATAATCAACACCATACACACGGCTTTTCAATACAAATTTAAGCACAAAACAATATGGCTCCCATTCTTGCTTCTACTCAAGGGATAGGCTTTCCATCAAATTCTCATTGATGTGAATATCAGGTTTGTGCATGAAAACAATACAGCGGATGGCCATAAGGGATGATCCTGACAATGGCACTGCACATGAATCACTGAAAAGGTGATACAACTGAACAGCTATAGTTTGGAGTTGAAATTTGATTCTCAGATTAGTCACGCAATCTCGATCTGATCCCAGGCATATGACAACCTCAAAGATCGCAATTTGTCTAGAATGGAGTTGCGCCTTGCTTGACTCAATGAAGAGAGAACGCACTTCTATGTTCAATAGGATCAAGTATAGATGTCTTGAAGCCCCTGATGGAAGGAATGCAAAGCAGCAACTCTCAGATCATATATGATGTGCTTTCGTGGTTGCTCCCAATATCGGCATCTAGGAACTTGCCTATGCGATGATCTCAATGTCGATCCTTCAGGTTTTATTTCAACCAATCAAGGTCAGAGACTCCCGACCCTATCTTGCATTTGAGCTTTGCCTCTGTCAACGGCAATAATAATGACCAAAGGTAATGAACACGACCACTAGTTAGAATAACAAATTGATCACTTAAATTCTTAAACAAATCTGATCGGATCTTCACACAAAACCCGCTCCGATACCATGTTAGTTTTTATGATCAGATTAGAGAGCAGAAATTTAATTCAAAATCAGACACAGTAACACAACATATACCCTAGGAAATGTTAAGTTTATGTGAACAGATCAAATGCACAGAAAAATAATTCGAAATCAGACAAAATAACACAGCATATACCCTGGGAAAACCTTCCTCTTGAGGGAGAAAAACCCAGCAACAAAGATCTCTCTTATATTTGATGTAACAGTGGCAATTTTACACAATACAATGAGGTCTAACTCAAGACCGATATAATGCACCTGGCAGTATGGAATAACAGATAAGAACCTGTTAAATCACGCCTGGCAAATGACAGATCTGGCAATGTTCATCTTGCACTGGATGGTCTTCAATCTATGCACTGGAATGTCTTCAACCTGTGTTAGCTCAACACAGTGTAATGTTTGTTCTGTATTTTGAATTCGCACTTTGCTTATTATATTCGCACTTGAATAGTACATTCGCATTTGAACATACTTTCAGACTTTAAGCGCACTTTACAGAATTCGATAGCTGTAGCTTCGCCCTGGCATATGATCACCCTTTGATTAGACAATATATATTCGCACTTGAGTAATTGACTGAACTGATCTCTTCACTCTTTATGTTCGCACTTTAACATTCAAATATGTCCGCACTTTATGATGCAAGGCTGATGAGAATAACTGAACTCTGCTAGATGATAACAATTGACGAATCAAGAAGAATATATACAAGTGAATGATAGAGACGCATGCCTCAAAAACCTTCAAGTCGGCCTCTAATAAATTTCGAATATCCTTTAATAATGGTCGGCCTCACATAAATATTAAGTATCTTCTAATAAAAGATCAACTCGAATTCTTTTATGTTGGCCCATAATATGAAGTGAGAATAAAACCAAACAATAAATATAAATTGTATAGCCAACGGCTATCATCCAATTTATGATACCACGAAGGAGCTGAGCTAGAAGGAGCTACCAAAGCTGCTATAACATTAACAGGAAAACCCTCCACTTGAGGGAGAAAAACCCAACAACAATACATCACTTATATATTGAATGTCTACAAGAATTGTCTCCTTTACAAGAGACTGATATTAAGGCCAAAAGTGAGCACCACAAACTCAGCCTTCTACAATAATATCGAACTAAACTTGATAACTCTTTACTCCTCCAACTCACACTATGAATGACGAACTATGATGAACAATGAATGGATGATTACAATGGACGAATCAACGTGTATATCTACAAATGAAAGGGAGAGATGCATCCCTTCAAATCCTTCATGTCGGCCTCCATTCAAAAGTTGTGACTCTAACATATATGATGTCGGCTACAAGCAATCGTGTCTTTTCATAAATGGAAGTCGGCTTCAATTAATAAACAAATATTAAATGTCTCTTAATAAAGGATGTGACACTCAAGATGAAATCGCATCTCCTCATGTCGGCCACAAAGGGAATGAATAATCATGTGTTAATGAAGCGCCTCTTCATTGGATATAATATCACAATTCAAATAGCCGTTTAGGCTACGATTTAAATTGTCTTCAAAGATCATGCTGTGCTGGAAGTAGCCGCCCGACGCTGCTTAATAACAACAGTCATCAGATGCAAGGCAACCAAATGAGAAGACGTGGAAGAAGGAAGTCTTCAAGCATCATTACCAGGTTCTGTTGTAGACATTGCATCGAAAATGCATTGTAATTTAGTTATCATAAATATTGTTGTCCATTTGTAGTTGCACTGCTGGGTTATATCGTTATCATCTCCTTGAAGGTGAATTGTTGTAATCATCAATGGCAAAACATTGTAATCATTTTGGATCATATATTACTGCAATATTATATGAAGTCTAGGCATCACAGTAAAGTGTTTGTCATTTTACCTATTTGTTGTAACTGCACATTGCATGTATCTACAGTCACATCATAGTTTGGAAGTCATAGACTATTTGCATAGCATTCTAATTGCATTAGTAGAAGCTTGGCATGGTCAGTTTGAGTCCTTTGATGCATTGGAAATCATTATATGCAATTGAGAGCACAAACAAACAAGCAGACAGCAGTTAAGAAGTTTACCATCAAAGTGTTTGACAAAATGTCCAAGGCAGAAAACTGAAAAATTCACATCAGATTCAGCTAGGGACATTACATCTTACAAGAGGGTGTGCTTTGCAGATTGGTTTTTGAAGTCTGGAGTTGGTGCTTTAGCTACTGGAGTTGATGCTTCAGTGCTTTCGGAGTTGGTGATTCGAAAGAGAGTTGGTGCTCTCGGTGGGTTGGTGCTATGGGTGGGTTGGCTCATCTATGTAATCTGGGTTGGTGCCCGTTATTGATAATAACAGGAAATATCTTGCTGTGGTTGGTGCCCCTCTTAGTATTTCCTATGTACTCTTCACTTATAGTAGCAGTTTGTTTGGGAGCAGCCTGTGCTTTCTTTCTCTAGGTTTTGGTTTCTATGGTTAGAAAGCGACCGATTGGTAAATCCAAGGACCCCTTTTATAGGGGTGTGGTTGTCGTTGAGAGCAATTTTTAATTGTTCCATATGGTCTCTCTGAATTTGGTCAAATGCATTCTTGGGCAACGTGACTGGGCAATACTATTGTGGTGAGATCAAAAGCTGCTATATGTGTGGATTTCCTTCAGAAGCTTAAGAGAAAAGTTCCTAATTCTGTTGTGCAGATATGGGTTTTGCATGTCTTGTTCCTGGAGTTTGATGCCTCCTCCTATCCCACAGAGTTGAAAGGTGCGGATTTACCTCAGGAGGTTAAATAAGGCCCCAAAGAGTTAGCCACTACAGGGGATCTTAGGGTGCTCAGTAAAGAATTGCAGGTTGCTTTGCATCAATTGGACGATGTGTGGGACATTTGCATTGATCTGACTGTGGTAAAGCATCTATTGGTCACCGACACTAGGTGTATGCTGGAAGTCACAAATTCATTAACCCTTCCCTCTTTTGATGGCGGGTCTTTGTGTTGGGCTACTAATAAGGATGGAGGTAATTCATGATTCAAGTTCCACCATTTGGATGACTGCTCTAATAGTCCTATTCCTCACACAAAAGGAGAGGTAGTGGTGGCAGTGGTAGGGAGGGATTTTCTGTCCAAGGCGAAGGATTTTTTGATTGGAGTTGGCTTCTAGGGAGTTACCAGACTTGGTTAGGGTTTCCTCCTTGTTTTTTTAGTTGTTTGTTGCTCTGTGGCTGCTGGTTTCTGTCTAGCTTGGTTTTTGTTCAATTTACTTTGTGTGATTTCAATGCCCCTCTGTATAATGTACCCTATTAGAAACAGGTACAGATATGATCATGTCATGTCCCCTTTTTCAGATTGAATGAATGAATGCTTTTAATTATGTCCATGACACCAGACAATCTATGGGATACAAGAAACAGAACTGAAACCGTTCTTTGCAACAAACAGAGCAACCGCTGACCCCACCAACTACTCCTTGTTGCCCTCTAACTCTTTGCTGATTTTGTTTCTTCTGCTGTGTATTTTGATCAGGTAACTTGCTGTTTCAGCAATCTTCTCCTCTTCAGACAAGGCCTCTAACGATTTGACTTTAAATAGATTCAAGTAACTACACTTGATGTCCTCGTAAGCCTTAGGGGCCTGGTAATTTCTAATCTTAGGGCAGCTTAATAATATTATTATAATTAAAATAAAATGTGTTTTTAAACACTAGTATTATAATAAAATATTTTAAAATATTTGAAATAAAAATTAAATTAAATTAAAATTAAAAAGTATTTTTAATACTTGGAGGGAAATTTAGGACCCAAGGGCCCAAATTGAAAAGGCATATTCTTCCAATTTCATTTTGAGCAATTCTTCATTTTGAGTTTGAATTCAATTTTGCAGTCAAGGACGAAACCCCTTGGCTCCTCACATTGAGAGATTAGGACAAAAACCCTTGCATCTTGCATTGGCAATTCCATATCAGGTGTTGCATGGTGAACTAAATCGGAGTTTATTGTGCATGATTTCAGGACTTGCATCAAACATTAGCAGGCAAAGATCTAATCACTGATTTTTAGGGCTGTTATCATCCCAGCAAACCCTGGATCATCATTTATCAGGCTTATTGGAGTTGGTCAAGATCACTCTTACCCTAAGCGCATCGATTCACTGGTCATCAGCAATCTCCATCAAGTGGTCACTGCTGTGTGAACGATCCTACATCTGTGTACAGCCACACCTTTCAACATTCAGAGTTATAAAAGCATATCAAATAGATGGGACTGACCAAATTGACATCACAGAAGGGTTCGCTGAAGGCTTAAATCTGAGGGTAATTTATGAGATTAGAGAAGGTGCTGATCACTGAGGCTTCTTCCCTCTTCCACAGACTCTTATATGCATATCATCCATGCCATTGAAGTGTTGATTATGCCCAGCAACTCATAACCCAAAGTGTGGACTGACCACCAATCTGCATTAATGTGCA
Organism: Sequoia sempervirens; assembly: GCA_007258455.2. Classification (NCBI taxonomy): domain Eukaryota; kingdom Viridiplantae; phylum Streptophyta; class Pinopsida; order Cupressales; family Cupressaceae; genus Sequoia; species Sequoia sempervirens. The sequence continues at coordinate 18,806 of VDFB02182265.1, forward strand.
TCATTATTTAGACGGGTAGATCTGACCAGCAACAACCAACGTTCATAAGCTAGTAGTATTGACTCGATTTTCTTATCACAGCAAGCTGCATTTAGCTAGGGCAAACAGCTAGAAGGCGTTGAAGTGAAAGGGTATTAGACAAATTACAGCAGGTATACTGTAGCAGATCTATCAGTTGCCAGTCAATAAAACTTTCCACATCAATCTCGCTGTTGCAAAATGCAAACCATTATACCAGCAATCTATAATTGTAGGTTTAAACATATATCTTATTTCAAAGGACCGTCATGACTGTCATGGATATAGTGATCAATCTATTAATTTGAGTTTTTATTGCCACTATGGTGTGGATCTTCTTGTTCTAATTTTTGTAAACTTTGGTACAATTCTTATTAAAGTGTATTTACAGCCGGCTCTATGCATTGTTTGTTGAAACTCGAGTTTGATCAGATTTGGTAATTAATCCTGAGCGTTGTAACTATACACTTTCAGTATCAAAGGGGTTCATAATAGTAATTACCAATCAGGTCTTACTCACAGAGTTTTGGTTACCCTTTTTAGATAAAAAGATCATTTGGGAACATCACAGATCGCATGGTTATTCTAAGTAGCCGTGTCTCTTTTAAAAGATATTAATATAATTATATGTGCCACTCCCTTTGATATTCATTGTTGGTTTAGAATAAAATATTAATTGAGGTGGTCACTTAATATACATTTGAAGCTAAGCATAGATAAAAGGAACCGCAACATAATCTAAGTAAGCGCTTTTAAGACAGCCACAGCACTTTAGGAGACAATTTCTGACAACATGTCAGATTTGGTTGGGTTCTCATATTTCAACTAGTTGCTACTTACCTTCTATAGCATTGAATATACTCCTACGATTTCCTTAATGCAAGCCCTCAATACAAAGAGAAATAAGATTTCCCCCAAGAAAGGATTAAGTAAAATAATAATAAAAAAATTATTATTATTTAAAGTTTACCAAAGGAAACAATTATAATTAAAGTTACCAAAGGATATTTGAAGGGTTATAACTGGAAGGAAAAAAGGTATTTAAGAAAGACCATGCAAGGAGAAGGAGCATCAATATTGAGAAGAAATTTTATTATTTGATTTTACTCCTTGTGGAGCATGGAACTATGGTTCAATTAACCTGAGCATGAAACCCCTCTAAGTCTGGAATTGGAGGACAAAAATCTACAATTCCCAAGAGTGGTTTCACACAAGATCACCTTTGTGCAAATTTGATGATCTCATTTTGAATTAAAGTATTCTAACAACTGGCAGAAATTCCTCTTATGCATGTCAAGTGCCAAAGCGAGCAGGTATCAGCTAAAGGAACTTAGAAAAAATCAACATCAATTACCCAAGTACAAGGAAACAAACGGTCTTGTGGTATTTGAGACAGATGAAGTAAATATGGAAAGGGAGAAGAAAACTTTAAAAGATTCAAAAGATAAGTCTGAAAGAAATGTTGCCTTATGATAGATATGACGGGGTAGATTTTACACGATGCATAACAACCAGAAAACACCCAATAATTCCAACAAGCAAAATATTGAAGAAAATTCTTTTGAAGCTAATAACAGTAACAATAATAAGTAGAAAAGTCACATAGATAATCATGGGTGGGTCTGTGGTTAGACCTCTTTGTCCTACTTTCATTCAAAGGAAAGAAGTTCTTGTGAGGGAAGCACAAAGCCCAATGCAAGACAATATTCACACCATGTATATAGAATATAGAGATCTCCCTCCAAAGATTCAAGAAGCAATGACTCTCACTAATTACATAACTATGAAAAGCAATCATAACAGACCAAGAGTTGAACCTCGATATCAACCAAGGCAATATGACCATCAGCAAATTTTAGGGAAGCTAACACTATCTACATTTGACGGTTCTAATACAAGTACTACTTGTGCATGGGTGCAAAAATTAGAAACATATCGTATTGCTGAAAGCTGTGATGAAGGATAATGCTATCAAATTTGCCACCTTACACTTGGAAGGCATAGCACACGAATATGGTGGTACGATGGGTTGGTTACCCAAGGTCATAGCTTGATTGACACATATGATGAATTTTGCAAAAGGTTGATTATAAGGTTTGCTAGAAAGAATCCCAAAAGTCATTTTCGAGAGTTGGCCCAATTAAAACAAGAGGAATCAACAGATAAATATGTGGAGGAAATTCAAAATTATCAGTAATGGTCCTACTCATTGAGAGGGTAACTGAACATTTAGGGGTTTAAATGTTTAATTAAGGCATTTGACCCATTGACCCTTTAGGAGGCTATTAAAAGAGCTTTGAATTTAGAAACATTAATGGCCAAGAATAAGTTCTATCAAAAAACCCCTACCTAGGGTGGAATAAGAAACCTTTTCAAAAAGGGTTTCCTCACCAAAAAGCATTACCATAAAAAGCAATTCTAATGAAGTGATAAAAGATGAGCTCCACCAAAACAAATTATGTTTTTCTTATAGAAAACCATTAAAGCCTAAACACTAATGCTTGGGAAAAGGTCAAGTACATTAAATAGAAGTTGTAGACACGTCAAATTGACATAATGCATTCAACTAGGTCATATTCATCCATTCGGAAAATAAATCAAGTTTATTTATCAATCTCCTAAAGTCATCAGTTTAAATCAAATAAATCAACTTGATCCCATCACCCTCATTTTAATTAAATAAATCAAACCTTTTATTTAATTAAATCCAAATCATTTTCCATCCTTTTCTTATTTAAATAAATCAAATATTTAAGTCATAAAAGTCAAAGCATCCTAATCATCATCCTAGCTAATTAATCCTGATTAAATCTAATGCTAATCTCATCCCTTGCATTCTCTAGATTTGGCCACTTGCATTGAAATTGCATTTGTTGATTTATCAAAATCTTTATTTTCAACTTGGCATAAAGGGAGAATGTATGAGTTTGGATCTCCCCCAAGTGGACATGTACACCCAACAGAGCATTTATGAGGCCTTACATGTCTCTTACATGTCCCCTTCCAAAGGTCAAACTCAGCATTCATTGCAAATTTGAATTCAAATTTTCCCTCTCATGGGCTCTCTTCCCAAATCTTGCACATACATCAACCAATCACCACTTGACAAGTGTCCTTCTTTCATTGGTCCAATCTTAGTCCCACATTGATCTCTCTTCAACACTTAGCATTTTCAAAATCTTTAAATAAAGGCTTCATCCTCAAGCAAATCCTCCACAATTTGATGCAAGGTTACTCTCTTCATTTGAGATTTGATCTTGTCCATTTCACTCCATCATCTCCATCATTTACACAACTTGAGCTTTGATCAAGGGTTGGGAAAGGGTCACTAGCACATGTGACACCAATCCACTATAAGATGCTAGTTTGATCATTAGAATGATGCCCTTCTATGTTTTGCTTGTTTCTTTGGCATCATTCTTATGATTAAATGAATCTTATAGGGGATCTTTTGTTTGCTTTGGTTTACTAACAATACTAAGGGTTTTTGTTTTTGATCCAATGCAGATTTAGGGTCCTACATTTGGCGCTAGAAGGAGGGCTCCTATTCAAGAGGATGTTGTCTAAATGTTAAGATGAGAAAACATGCTTTCTTAACATGTGTTAACATGCTTTCTCCATTTATAATTTCTCATTTCAGTTGAAGATGTGCTCTTTATTAAAACTAACGTGCTTTCCAAATATTTTCTGAATAAGTCTTTACACTGCTGAATCAGTTTTCCTATCGGATTTTACTTTCTGTCTGCTTTCAAAAAAAAAAAAAAAAAAGTGACTTAAAGAAATGTGCGTTTCTTTATCCTGGGATAAAATCTAGTGCCTAGATGCCCAAACGCCAAGATTTTAGCAAGCAAACCTCAGATGCAATCCACTGCCAAACCTCGAGCTCAAATCTCTGACCTGACAACTATAAAGTCAAAAGATAAGCTGAGAAATCTTAGTCTTCTACCTGGATCATACAAAATCCTATGCTATGCAAAAGCCTCCATCAGATGAATATTTTATTCTCAGTCAATTCAAACGTTAATCTCTGCAAGAAAGTAGTGATCCGGTGAGACTGGGAAGATCGTTTGTCTTTAAAAAAAAAAAAAAAAAGCTCTGCCTTGAATCGAATAACTTGCAGTGTCGAATGAGCATGCAAAAGCTCCAGGAATAATGTCTTCTTGAAATAAATTTATGAATGCTAACTGTGTTGCTGTTCTTAGAAGAATGCTTTCTGTCTGAACCAGTACACTGGTACACTGGTTCATGCTTTGTTTCCCACGAATTTATCTCACTAGTGCAGATCCTTTTCTAGAAATTATAGCCGTATCTGATGTTGGATCCTTTATAGGCATGATAGGCTCTGCCTGTTTTGTGAACACAACGCGACCATCTAGAAATGGAGGCTTTGTATCATGTACAAAAAGAATAACCCTGCTATCCTCTTCTGTTTCAAAACTTCTGTTCCTCGAACAGCTCCCGATCTCATCAGTTGCCAATCTTCCCACTGTGCATTATCTGCAGGAAGCTGTGACATATTTTTTGCTTTGTGCAAGGCTCATCTAGTTTCCACGCGACTTCATCTGCAAACCCACGTGGTAGCTGGCAAGGGGCGAGTCTTTTTATGAGGAGGCGACCAAAGACAAATGTCTTTATTGAACGATTAGTAAGGAGTAGATTCCACGCAAAACACGTGAAGGTTGTTTGCGCAGTTGGCTATCCAGCGCCGTGGATGCACTTGGGGCAGGGATGGTTATACATAAAAACTCCCTGTTCCATCATAAAGTCTCTCGGCTGTATCTGACAAACAGGTGGGAGGAGTAAAAAACACTACACCGTGAGGTAAGAATATATGAAGGTAGAACAAATGGATTTGAAGCATTGAATCATATTTTCTCACTTTAAATATTGAGCTTGGCATGGAGTATAAACGCTTGGCATAGAGTACAAACTGCAACATACAATCTATAACGTGCAACCAAGATCTGCGCCATAAAGTCTACTGCCTTTTTATGTCAATTTGAGGCATCAAGATGATCTGCGACTGACAACCAGATGTGCCCTTACTTCGTTTATAATCTTTGTTGCATTTATTTCGCAATCATTGCATTCTGTGAGACCATATTTCTTTTGAGCCATTCTGTCAAACAGTTCACGTGTTTTGTCCATACTTCTGGACTATCAAACAGTCCACGCGCTTTGGCTATGCCTCTAATTTGTTAAACAGTTCACATGCCTTGTATCCGCTTCCACATTGTGCAAACACTGAGAAGATGCTAACCGAAGTTCGCAGGCAGTAAAAACAGTAAAGGCGCTGGAAAACAGCATATCCGCCAACCAGTTCATGAGCCTAGATCTCCTAGAGCTTCGTTTTGCGTTTGATAACTGATTTGATCTTGAGTTGAGGATTCACTGCAGCAAAACCTTTCGAGATCTTCAACAGATCATGTTGTGGGTTAAATGCTGACAGTGCTGTATTTGAATCTCAGAAAAAATGCTGGTGTCCCTCGGTTGGTATTGCAGTAGCAGAGAGGAAAGGTATTGGTTCTTGTGTTGGATGTGAGGTACGCATGTACGTGATTAGCTGGCTTTTCTTTTTTTCATTGTGCGCGGTATGTTGGAAATTTGAATTCATTGGTTGGGTTTCTCATTTAAGCTTTCATTGACTACTGAACACTTCTATTTAATACTGAAATGAGGGAGGCGTAGGTATCTAGATCTTAATTAGATTGGCTCGCATTTTCTTCACTGGCGTCACTCATTTAGGATCTTTTTGCAGGCTAAGTCAATACAAATCAAATCTTTACTGACATGCATTGAATCGTTACTTCTTATCAGCCACTATTGATGAACTTTACACCTGTCAAAGCCGCGTATTGCCTTCTTCCTCTGAATCTGTCTTGCATGAATTCTGCATAAACGTCTCTTTCAAAGCATTCAGCATATTGGAAATTTATTAGCTATATATAGACATGCAATTAAAGAGGGCAGATTTCTCGAGGGGGGCACCAAGTTTAAAGATTTCCATTTTGTATTTGTGCTGAATCTATTTATATAGAATACATTCATTAACGACATGTATGTTGATGTACGAATACTTCAGCTGCAAAACAACAAGATGTCAATCAAGCGATGGGGTTGAGCTATTGATCAAAGAAATGGAGATGCGTTTATATTAAAGATTATTTTCTTCTTACCTTTATTTTGGAGGGAGGTTTATCAAATTTGGTGATTTATATCCTTAACGAAATTTTTTAGACAAAATCTTAGTTTGTTGGGATTGAACTATCAACAAGAGGAGCTTTTATCTTTGTTAGTAAAATTGTTTAATTCTAACTAACATTTGTTCTAAAGGAAAGCATGATTCACTTATTATCCAAATCATTTGTCTTTTTAGTTTCGATCATGTTACTATTTGAAGTTAATAATCAAAATGAGTTTAATATTTTGATCCTCACATAAATGTCTTTTTGTTTATAGGTACAAACGAAGGAAAAGCGAAGGCGAAAAGGTACAAGGAAAGTGAAAAGTCAACAAGGAGGAGGCTAGCAAACGAAAACGAAAGGAGGGGAAATTTTTTCTTTTTTGAAAACACAATGTGTTTTTTAACACTTTAAGTGTTTGATCAACACTACTTCACGAAGTTGTTTATCTTTTCGTTTTAGAACACTAATTTTCA
>VDFB02182266.1:0-92827 GCA_007258455.2 Sequoia sempervirens
TATCTATTCATGGAGAAAACTGAGGTATTCGCCTAAGTATGGAAGACTTTCAGCTCACAGTCAATGGTGAAGCTTCAGCCAAGCAATCAATGGCACAAAAATCTGAGCAATGGCCAACAAAGTAATGAAGTCCGCCCTTGGAAATGTCCAAGTCAAATGAGCCAATGGCCAGACCATCAGCCAAGTCCGCCCTGCATGTCCAAAAGGTTGATGAAGTCCGCCATGTGCAAGAGGGATGTCCAAAAGGTCTCTAAAGTCCGCCACACTTGTGCCAAACAGCTTTGAAGTCCGCCAGCAGTTAAGGGGGATATCCTAAAGGCTCATGAAGTCCGCCATCTTCAAGAATGCACATCCAAAAGGGTCCCAAAGTCCGTCATATGAAAGAAGGGATGTCCAAAGTGCTTCTAAAGTCCGCCTAGCACCAAAAGGCACGTCCAAAGAAGGCTAGAAGTCCGCCATCTTCAAAGGGAGACATCCCAAAGACCTTCAAAGTCCGCCCATGTGCATGAAACTCGTCCAAAATGCTTGAGAAGTCCGCCCTTAAAAGGTGGGACTTGGCTGAAAGTCAAGTAAAGTCCGCCTAGGCATGTAGAAGAAGGAAAAATCAAAATTTTCACTAAGTGTTGGTACCCAGCAAAGAGAATTTCGAAAATCTGCTAAGTATGAGGGCCTAAAAAGGGTGGAAAACTGATTTTTTTTTTTTTTTTGGCTAAGTGTTGTGATATTTCCAAAGAGACAAATGCTAAGAAGCTAAGAGGTCCGCCCTAGAAAAGAGGGACGTCCAAGATGCATATCCAAAGAGGAAGGAAAGTCCGCCATACACTTGAAGAGGTTGGCAAGATGTCAAGGAAGTCCGCCATGCTTATCCAAGGTGCTAAGGAAGTCCGCCTAAGCACATGAAGGGATAAAATGATGATTTTGCTAAGTGTGATGCCTAGTCCAAGGAAAAGTTCGAATATTTGCCCAAGTATAGAGGCTAAATGATGAAAAGTTGAGATTTTTGGCTAAGTATCCTGACACTTTCAAGAGGATAAGTGCCAAGTTTGAAAGGACAAATGCTAAAGAGGATTGGGATGTGGCAAGAAATAAAACGAAGTGTGCCTAGCACAAAAGTGGAAGAGAAGCTAAATTTTGCCTAAGTCTGGAGAAAATACTAAGAAATTGACAACTTTTGACGAAGAAAAATGCACAAGGCAAGGAGAAAGGTAAGATTGCCTTTGCCCAGAAGGAAAGGGGAATTTGTCAACCGTCCAAGAAATTCGCCCAACGAAGACATCCGGACGAGGATTTTGCCTATAAAAATTCGACTGAGCAAGAGAAAATTTGACTTTGGCAGAAGAAAATAGGCTCAGTGCAAGAGAAAAGTTGGCTATGGCAAAGAAAAACAGGGATCTGGCATAGAATTTGTTGACGGAATGGCTTGAATTTTGGTTTGGCTAGACGAAATTGAGGATAAAATTGGAAAATACACTCTTAGCCAAGAAAAACGAAGAGGAAATCGAAATAGCCATGGGTCGAAGACGAACGGGTTGGAATAAATTAAAATATTTTAATATTTTAATAATTTATTTTCAATGCCTTGGACAAAATCAAATTCGCCAGACAATGTTTTGGAGGGAAATAATTTGTGCCGGCCAAAGATAAAATCCGAAGGGCAAAATTAAATTCACCATGGCTTCAGGAGAAAGAGTGGTAAAAATTCAGGAGAGAGAGTGGTAAAAATTCAGGAGAGAGAAAATCTGAATTTGTTTATTTTATTTCTTGCAGGTGGATGACGACGCGAGGCGAGTCTTCAAAGAAGAAGCAAAGGCATGGAATGGAGGGGAAAAGATGGCACCAGCATGAGAAAGTCTGACTTTGCCCAAGCTCAACATGTCCAAACCTTTTCCGACTTTGCTTGGAGAAGGTATTAGATCCGCCAAGTACAATGGCAAACATGATGCAAAGTCCGACCTAGACCAAGAAAAGAAATGTCAAAGTGTTGAGAGGGTTCGTCAAGCATAAAGAAAAGATGGCAAAACCACTAGCAAATCCGACTTTGCTCAACTGAGAAATGGCACAAGCATGATAAAGTTCGACTTCGCCCTAGAAATGTTTGTCCAAAGTGGCTTGAAGTCTGACTTAGGCTAAAAGAGAAAACGTCCAAGCTCATGTGAAGTCCGCCCAAGGAGGGGATGAGAAAGTTGGCTAAAACTGAGAAGAATTCACTAAGTGTTGGACAGAAAACAGGAAGGATGAAGAGGAGTAAAGAGGAAATGAATAAAATCCTTGTCCAGAGATGGAATTTGTCCTACATAGCACAAGCCAAATTCAGAATTGAAGGCAAATCCACAGGCAAAGTTCGTTCGAGCATGGTGTTGAATGGTCCAGATGATGTTACAAAATGGAATTGAATAGCCAAAATTTGGCTATGGGAAATACTTCACAGAGAAAATTCCAATTTCCTCTATCATGACTAAAGCACAGGGTCATTCTTCTTCAAATTCAAGACACTTGAATGGATATCCAGACGTCTTGGAAGGATTTCATCTACAATCCCAGACCTAGTGAAGCAATCCGGACAACTTCTTGAGGGCTTCATCTCCTGAAGAGTTAAAGACAAGCTTCCAATCAGAACCAGATGGTGACAAGAAGAAGTGTTCTAAACAAATTTCTCTACACAAATTGGAGAATTCAAAGGGGAAACCCAAAGGAATAACATCAACCCAGTTCAAGCAGGAGGAAGTTCAAAGCAGCCAACTTCAAGTCCAGACACCTATTCCAAGGGGAGACTTCCAGACTTCCAAGATTCCAGTACAGGCAAGAGGAAGAAATCAAAGTCTCGAAAGGAATCCAAGATCAAAGCTAGGAAGGAACAAGCACAACGGACAGAGTCATCGGCAGCGAAAATATCCTAAGGCAAGCACGTGGAAGGAAAATGAAGCACCCAAGGAAGACGTCCAGCATGCTGAGGTGGCGCCTCGTCATCTTCCAACCAATCAAATTGTTCTAAATCGACATGCAACAACTTTCTATTTTATTGTTGGTTTATATTTAGCAAAAAGGACAAGTGTCCTCAAATGGAATTTTCTCATTGGTCGAAAGTGACAAACCCTAATTAGGGTTTTATTTTGTAATCTCGGCCGTTGATTTGAAATCAATCTTGGCCATTGAATTGTAATTGGGGAGCCTATAAATTGAGCTCGCCCCCTCATTTGTAAGGTGTGGAGACTTGTTATGTATATTGTCGCATTGAGACTATTTTGAATGATAAAAGCTCTTGAGCATGATTTGCCTTGAATCACTTCTTATTGTTGAATAGTAAGCGAGGTTGCATATTATCTTCCACCATAGATTAGAATTAAAGTTAGATTAAATAGAATTTGCTTTGAAAAGTTGTTAATTGAATGAAAGATTGATCGTATCGACTCATTGGTGAAGTGTAGCTCATACTTTCTTCGGATGAATGATTTTCATCCGATGCGTAAAGTTAGCCTGAGCTCCTAAGTGTGGAAGCCTAACTTCAACCTTATCCAAGGTTTGAATATCATTCTCACAACCCCTTTGAAGATTGCACCCATTTTTGCGTATGTTGTCCAACAGGAGGCGAAACAAAATGTGGTTTATTTCGCTTCACCAAGTCCTTACTGTCTCTTGATTTCTTAGGCTTAGACTAGATTCTCTGAACCCTATTCTTTTTGCCATTTTTTTTGAGATCCACAATTGAAAGTCCTAATTGAGAACCTACAAAGATAAATTTCCTAAGTCCCCGAACTTGTGCAGACTTTCTACGTAAGTCCCCTTGTTTATTACCAGCATTATCACAACGACCACTGAACTTATCCACACGTCGAGACCCGACTAAAGAAACCTTGGAATCGCCATATGATCTTCTCGCAATCTTAGCATACGCGGTGATTTTTCAAGAGAGGATAAAGTGTCTTTGGACATTTTTATTCTGAATGTTTGGTGTATGATAAAACACACATCAACAGGAATACATGGTTGCAGTTTCATGACATCATTTCAACGAAGGGTCTGTTTCCTAAGGTGAAATCCTCTTACGCTTATCACTTTATGTTGTTGTAGGTGGTTACTGGGCCCCTCATTATGTGTTCTTGAAAGTGGAACGATACTATTGATTTTGAGGAAGCAATGATCTAAAATTAGAATTATAGATGTTTTCAATAGAAGGCTTTTGATCTCAAGTTTGGATGATGTTTCAATATGATTTGTCCACAATTGTATTCCTAAGGTGACAATTTGTTGGTGCTTAGTTTAATTCAAGCCTTTCATTCATTATTTTGCTACGTCAACTGGCTTCAAAGGTTGGACTGATGCTGCTAATGTTGATATACATTTTCTACATTTGTTCCGAGCTGCTAATGCTCCTATCCTGCTACTGCATTAGATGACATAGCCTAACCTCCATTATACTTCTGAATGTCTTTGGTGCACTACAGCAATGACTACAATGAAGACTGAATCATTAATTGGGCAATCATCTAATTATTTTACAATCTTTTTGAACTTGAAAGATGTGAAGACTAACTCAAAAACCTGTCAGATACCTTCCCACACGTAACTAAAAGAAAGCAAAGGAGTATGGAGATCAATCAAACAGTAGTGAGAAACAAATTGTAAGTGTGACTAAAGTCATTTATTTTTCTCAATATTTGTAGTTGTCAAAATGCACACAGAGATCACTGAATGATTTGATAAAAAGGCATGTTTATATTTTATCTCGTCAAATACAATGATTACTGATGTGTTCAGCGATCATCTTCATGAAGCTACATGTTTCTTCTATGCATAGCGTCACTAATTTGTGGTCTGGAAGGCAATCAATGCTAAATAGCTCTAATTTGGCTTGCTCTTTAATCTTTTGAGACTTTTAAGAAAATTCAAATGACATGCAAAGCCAGAACCATCCTTTACCATCTGTGCCATTGTTGGTACTCTGCAAACAAGTTTGCAGCAGGCTCACAATTTGTTTGACAAATTCTCTTGTTGATGGTTTTGTCGATTGTATGGGCAATATTGCTTGTTGTTTAAGACACAACGACTTTAGGAAATTGCAGTTTCAAAGATCTTAGAGGTGCATTATTATCCTAATCCCGAATTTTTTAGGCCCCAAGATGAAGAAACAAAAAACCTCACTTGGAGTCCCCACTTTTAAATCCCAAAAGCATGTAGGAATCAGTTTTTCACAAATCCAACGACCCCCTGCCCAGACTATTCAGATACGAGCACATGATGAGGGGAGGAAGATCGGGATTGAAAAGGGCAAGAATAATATGTGAGCCAAGAAACTTGGAGTGTCCCTCCTATTACTATGATCCTAAAGAAAAGAGGGTTGACAAAGTTGCTGCCACAAGATCATATGATGGCTGCAGACCTGCTTTTGAGAGTAAACCACGTAGTTTCTGAATGGATGGATGAGGATCTAAATCGTCTCCCCTACAGGTTTGATATGCACACTGCACAGTACCTCACAGATAGTCAGTGGCGTAAGAGTTGTTAACTAGGTTATTTCTATCTGGTCTAATATTAGATATCTCCCCAGACACTTCCTTATGGTACTGCTCTAAAATTCATGGTATTTTGATGGAGAGATTTTCCTTCAGAAATGGTACCATCATATTGACACAACATCAAGTACATATTGAGCACAAATTTAGATTTCAGGTAGGTAGTCTCCCTCCCATTTATTGGTCATTTGATTCACTCAAAGCCATTGGAAACAGCTTAGGGACCACCTTTCATATTAAAAAGTTTCAAAACAAAAAACCTTCCATGCCTATGCTCACTTGTGTGTTCTTATGGACACATCTAAACTGCTCCTTGCCACTCATATATTATAGTCTAGACTTGGCAAATAAACCTAAACGTTAGATTATGAAAATCTTCTGTTTAAGTATTTTAACTATCATTTGATCAATCATTTGGAAGCATCCTGACCCAACAAACCTGTTGGTGTACGTTTTATCATCCACCGAACACACAGAATAAAATGTCCAAAGACACTTTATCCTCTCTTGAAAAACCACTGCGTATGCTAAGATTGCGAGAAGATCATATGGCGATTCCAAGGTTTCTTTTGTCGGGTCTCGATGTGTGGATAAGCTCAATGGCTGTTGTGATTTGCTGGTAATGAACAAGGGGACTTACGTTAAGGAAATCTTCACAAGTTTAGGACTTAGGGAATTTATCGTTAAAGGCTCTCAATTAGGACTTTGATTTGGTTCTCAAAAAATAGCAAAAAGGATAAGGGTTCAGGGGAATCTAGTCTATGCCTAAGAACTCAAGAGACAGTAAAGACTCGGTGAAGGGAATAAACCACACTTTGTTTCGCCTCCTGCTGGACAACATACGCAAAATGGGTGCAATCTTCAAGGGTTGTGATAATAATTTTCAAACCTTGAATGAGGCTGAAGTTAAGCTTCCACAATTAAGAGCTCAGGCTAACTTTACGCATCGAATGCAAATCATCCATTCGAAGAAAGTATGAGCTACACTTCACCATTGAATCAATACGATCAATCTTTCATTCAATTAACCAACTTTCAAAGCAAATTCTACTTAATCTAATTCTAACTTTAATCTATGGCGGAAGAAGATATGCAACCTCGCTTACTATTTGACAACAAAAGTTATTCAAGGCAAATAATGCTCAAGAGCTTTTATTATTCGAAATAGTCTCAATGCAACAATCTCATATACTGTCTCCACACCAATGAAAGTGAGAGAGCATCAGTTTATATAGAGTTTCAAAAGTGAAATGAAGGGCCGAGATTAAAACAAGATCAATAGCCAATATTATTACAACCAAACCCTAATTAGGGTTTCCCAAAATAACAAGAGTCATCTATCAGTAAACTATCAGTAGAGAGGCAGTTAAAGCTATATTCTAGGAGAGGCGTCCTTATCCTTCTGAGCAGCATTGCGTTCAACGAATCTGGACACTACTGCAACGACTTCCTCCATCGTGACAGGTGGCAGCATGCTGATCCAGAATTCAAACTCATCCAAGTTCTCTGCACATTTGGCAAAGGTATTTGCCCATTTTGCTTCCTACTTCTTAAAGTCATTCCGGATGGCCGAAAGACTTGCCACTCTCGCAAAATCCTTTCTTAAAAGTGGTCCAGCAGTCGAGAAGAAATCTTCATGAACCTTTCTTTTCAGCTCCTCCAGCTGCATGTCCTTTTCTTGGACGATCTCTTGATCAAACACCTTTGTAGCTGTCACATGAATCTTCTCTCGAATTTCTTTTACCTGCTCCTCAATTCTAAGTCCATCCACTTTTGCCTTCTCCAAAACTTCCCTACGTATAGTTACTGCCCAAAACCAGTGATTGAAATCATATGCTGCTCCTGCAGCAATCACCTTTCTGTCAACCAACTCCTCTCTTGGAGTGTTCTTCAATAGCCTGAGGCATGGAATAAGCCTCTCCTACATATCCGGAATACATTCCCATGTTTCCGCCATATCAATAAGTCTAGAAAGAAAATATGAGGTTTGCCCATAAGCAAGTGCCAGTTTTTCCATGAACAATGCCGCATCTGTGCCTTCGCTCGCCATCCAATCCCGAGCTTCCTTGGCCATCACCATTCCGTACTCGACATCCTTGGTCACCTCCTGTGATGAATTGAGGAGAGGAGGAACAGTCGCATTACCTTGATCAAGTGGCTGGGTCAAATGCTGTATATATTCCTTAAGATGTTCAACCTCCTTCTTATACTCTTTCTTCTTAGCCACTTCCTTTTCCAGTCTCACTTTGATGGTCGAGACGGAATTATCCAATTCCTCAACTTCTTGACCTTTTGAAGTTGGGCCAAGATCTACAGTGGTTATAGCATACTCCTGAGGAGTGATCTTGTCTTGTGGCTTGTCCACTGTGGGTACTGCAATATGTACGGAACGGCTGCCTGCCTCGTTCCTCTGAATGGTGGAGAATTTCTTGGCGGGCTTCTTGATTGCGACGTGCTCCAACCTTGCCAAGAAATCGGCAGTATCATCCTCCTCTTTTTGAGCTTCTGCAGGTACCTGAATTTTCATCCTTTCTATCGGCCACTCTGGAATGGTCGGCTACTCAATTCCATCCTCTACCTGAACCTCTTCCTCATTCGAAACATCCACAACCCCTCTGAGAGCGGAAATCATTCCCTCCTCGAAGTCATTATTCCAGACTTCTATCTCATTGTCTGAACCTAAGATTTCCGTGCCCGTAGGTGACAGAGGTTCTTCATCATCCAGCTGAATAGGTTCATCGTTTTCTTCCTGAACTGCAGGAGGTTCAAGTATCTCTACCAAGGACTCGTCTATAGTGGCCACCAGCTCGTCAATGTTTCAAGATGACGCTGACCGAGAAGGTTCTCCCTTATGCCTCTTGGAAGCAGGCTCTGTACTTGGCACTATTTCCTTCCTTTTCTCTCCGATTTTGACCAAGTCCTGATGGGATGCACCGGCATTAGAATAATATGATTCTGACTCGCTCAGTAGATCATATGTGAGCGTGATTCCTCTCTATCTCAATTCTTGGGCATGATAGTCAACCCACCACTGAGAGTATTTAGTCACCGGTCTCATTAAGGTTGCCAAGTCTGCGTGCTCAGGTTCTGACCATTTCACAGGAGGAAGAGGTCGACTCTCCTCGAAACGCGGCTGGATATAGTTTCCATCATCTTGTAACTGATCAGGCACCCAGCAGAACTCAATTGCCCTCATGAAGTCTAGTGACATTCTGGACCACATTCTCCGTCTGACTTCATATTCATCAGCGGCATCAGCCCAAAAGTCCTCCAGTTCCATTCTGTGCTTGTACTTTCTCCCCTCTATTGTCTGAATATTATGATGTGGGTCAAAGTTGACCCTGGACTTGTAGGCTATAAATGGATACCATTGGATCTCCAACCTTGCACTCTCAGCTGCCTATGTTGATGGACAATACTCCAACATGTTCCCAATGAAAAATGGGAATGTGACAGATGCCTTCTTGGTTGGCCTCTGGATGTTTTGATATTCCTCTAACTGTCTCAGGACCTCGAGCAAAATCATCCAATTTGTCGGATAGATGGGCAATTTATATGGATTTCCAGTAAATCCCTGGATCCTGACATATGTGAATTTCGGGAACTGGATGAACCAAGATCCGTATTTACTGATAAGACTTTTCGCCTCATGGCTCAGCCTCTGATGCACTCCTCCTTGAAGCTTTCTGGTAATATGCATTAGGAAGGCATCATGCACCCTCCTGAAGTGAGACTTCTCCTTCAATTGGAGCTGTGGGTAGCAGTCATAAGGCTTGAGTTCGTTCTCCCCATTGCCAACTTTTCCCTTGCAAATTAGCCCTGGATACTTGTATGATCTGGCCAACAGGTAGACAATATACAAACTCATATGAAAAGACTTAGTCTCTTCGAGGTTGATCAATTGCTCGTGGAGGTTGTCACTTATCATCCATGACCAGTTGAACATTTTGACGCCAGAAGTGATCTCATCTATGAAATAGTACATCTAGCTTTCAAAAAAGGCGCCTTACGGGTTGCCGGCTATTCTGTTTAGCATCAGGATGATGTCTCCAAAATCTGCTTTGAAATCTGTCTGGTGAGGTCTTTTGGGCATCTTCTTGATTGATGGCTTAGGCTTGTCCATCCACACCTTGTTAACTGTTGTGGCGCACAAATCTGGTTTGCTGTCATATAACCTCTTGGCTTCTTCCTTGGTCTTATAGACCGTCCGTGAATGTTCTGGGATGCTGAAGGTTTCCTGGATTGCCACTTCACCCAAGTGTGCCAAGATTCTTCCATCAGGTGTGATGATCTGCCTCTTCTGAGCATCATAGTGGATAGCACACTCCACCATCAGTTCTGCACAATCCATTGCCGGTGGGAATCCAGCTGCCTGAAAAATCCCGTTTCTGACTATCCGTCTGGCTATTGGCGTGGGAAGTCCATTCTGCCCATACATTCTTTTCTTAAACTCATCAAAGTCGACATGTTCGAGATCGGTGTCCACGACATTCTTCCATTTTGAAATGACTTTGGTCTCCCGCTGAGCACCCTTGCTGGCTAACTTCATTTTCAGCTTCTTTGATTTCGCCTGCTGTGGTCGTCAACCTGCAGTCAAAAAGATTAACATTAATACAAAGACCACCTCAAATAATCAAATCTCATGCCTTGGATTCGAAAATTTACTTTCAGCCAGTTAAATAATTAAATTGTTGCGAAAAAGCAAGCTGAAAATAAATGGATGAAGTTAAGATTTTGGCCAGAACTTTCGCCAAGATGAAATGACAGAAGAAGAATGGCGAATTTATTTGATTGAACATCAAACCTCAATGAAGAACTGCTGGATGCAAATCAGATTTAAATTCTGATTTTTATTCCAAAAAATCAATTAATGAAGTGCGCCCCTCTTGCACAGAAGAATTCAAAAATAAATCTTTTCCTTTCCCGCGAAAATTCTTCCTCAGCATAACATTACATCACCCTCCGAAAAATTCGATCTTGCCTACTGAACAATCAACTGCCTGAGAATTCCGAGAGATATTAAATTTCTCTTCAGTTGTGTGTGAAAAAATGAGTTGCTGAAACTCATTATAATGCTGAAGAGCTTGATTTGTTTTAGCAACTTCCATTTTCTCTCTCGATCTTGATTTGTCTTCTTTTGTTTAAACAGGCAGGTTTCCCGAATAGAATCCGTCTCGAGCTTATCCAAGCAAATCTCACTGATCTTCAAAAATTCGATTTTTGCTTAATGTTTATCTTTGATTTTTTGAATTTTAAAAGAAAACATTAAATATTTAATTAAATTCATGGCGAATTTAATTTTGCTTGTTGGATTTTATCTCTGGCCGGCGTAATTTATTTCCTTCCAACTCTTGTCTGGCAAATTCGATTTTGTCCAAGGCATTTTAAATTTTCGAGTAGTTGAAAATAAATTATTAAAATATTAAAATATTTTAATTTATTTCAACCCGTTCGTTTTGGACCCATGGCTATTTCGATTTTCCTTTCATTTTTCTTGGCTAAAAGTGTATTTTCCAATTTTATTCTTGATTTCATCTAGCCAAGTCAAAACTTAAGCCATTCCATCGACAAACTTTATGCTAGATCCCTGTTTTTCTTTGCCATAGCCAACTTTTCTCTTGCACTGAGCCTATTCTCTTCTGCCAAAGTCAAATTTTCTCTTGCTCAGTCGAATTTTTCTAGGAAAAATCCTTGTCTGGATGTCTTTATCAAGCAAACTTCCTTGACGCTCGACAAATTCTTATTCCTTTTGGCCAAGGGCGATCCTTCCTTTCTCCCTGCCTTGCATTTTTCTCTGGCCAAAATTGTCAATTTTTCCTAACATTTCCTTCAGACAACCACTTAGGAAAATTTAATTTCTCTTCCACTTTTGTGCTAGGCACACTTCATTTTTGTCTTCGCCATAGCCAAACTTCTTTAGCACGTATCCTTTCAAACGAAGCACTTAGCTTCTCGAAAACGTCATGATTCCTAGCCAAAATCTTCATTTTTCATCACTTAGCCTCTATACTTAGGCAAATATTCGAATTTTTCCTTGGACTAGGCACCAACACTTAGCAAAAAATCATTCTTTTTCCTCTTCATGTGCTTAGGCAGACTTCCTTAGCACCTTGGACAAGTATCTTGGATGTCCCTCTTTTCTAGGGTGGACTTCGAAAGATCTTAGCATTTGTCTCAACATTTTATCCTTTGGAAATGATTCTCCACCCTTTCACACTTAGCAAAATTTCAAAATTCCCCTTGGTAGGCATCAATACTTAGCAATTTTTTTTATTTTTTCTCTTCTCACATGCCTAGGCGGACTTTGGTTTTTGGCCAAGTCCCACCTTTCAAGGGCGGACTTTACACTATCCTTGCCAAAGTGTGGCG
Source organism: Sequoia sempervirens (assembly GCA_007258455.2). Classification (NCBI taxonomy): domain Eukaryota; kingdom Viridiplantae; phylum Streptophyta; class Pinopsida; order Cupressales; family Cupressaceae; genus Sequoia; species Sequoia sempervirens. The sequence continues at coordinate 11,880 of VDFB02182266.1, forward strand.
GACTTCTAAAGCTTTTTGGACGTCCTTCTTTGAATATGGTGGACTTTGAAGACTTCTAGGATATGTGAGGGCGGACTTTCCAACCCTTTGGTACTTCCTTTCTTGTGAATGGCGGACTTTGAAGACTTCTAGGATGTGCAAGGCAGACTTTGGATGTGTCTAGGATGGGCTTCCTTCAAGATGGCAGACTTCAAAAGATTTTGGCATCATCCCCTTTGATGCTGGGCGGACTTCATAACCTTTTGGACATGCTGCTTGAGTGGATGGCGGACTTCATGAGTTCTTAGACTTCCCTCTTTGCTACTGGGCGGACTTTACCAGCTTCTAGACATCTTCCTTCATTCCTCTTTCATGGCGAATTTTAGACTTAGCCATTTATTTCATAAACTTCATCTTTTTTTTGAGCTGATTTTCTATGATTTTACCTTCAGATCTGACTGGTTTCAAACTGATTTTCCAGAATTTGATGTTTTTCAGGTCTGATTTTCATGCTTTTTGACTTGTTTTTCCAGATTTTTCAATGATTTTTCAATTTTCTATTTGATTTTTTGAGTGATTTTTCGATTTTTTTGGACTTCTGAGTGCATTTTTGGAATTCGAGACCTTTCTAAATATAGAAACTTTCCAAAAATAGAGACTTTCTAAAAATAGAAAAAGCAAACCCTAAAAAATAGGGAACCTTGTTTGGCCCAAAAATGCCAAAAATGAAAAATCGAAAAAGCAAGATTTCCTAAAAAGTAGGAAGTGTCAGAATTGGCCGAATTCACAGGCAATCTTCATTTCCTGGGCCTTCTGAGCGCTTCCATGATGTCTACGCACTGATTCAAGCATGAATTACTGACTTGGCTCGGGTAACTCTCGGCAAACTGACCTGAAACTCTTAACAAGGTGATCTCACGAAACCGTTGCAAGGAAACAAAACCCTAAAAATTAACAGGCAACTGGGGGTCCCCATTGGCGATGGGGCGATGTGTGAAAAGGTCACAACAAGACCCATTTGTTTCCGACCCCATTCCCTTCCCTCTAGTCAACCTCCTTAGTTTCCCCTTTGTAAAAACTTCCTTGCAATTTCTAGCAGGTTTTGGAAAACTTGCAAATGAAAGAGAATTTTGAACATGGTGAAATCTCGAAGGGAAAATCGAAGATCTCAGAGTTGCAAGATTTATCAATTCCTTTCAGGCACAAGGTTAAAAAAAGAAAGAAAAGACTTAATTGTCACATTTTATTTTATGGAGACTGTCCAATATTTATTATGTTTATTTTTGTTTGACGTAATTAGGATGATTTCAGTACTTTAATTGTAAGGCAACACTAAAAAAACGTGTCCATTCTATTCTAGTAGCAGCGAAAACAAAAATCTTCTTTTACTTTTTGTAACCATGCTAAGAGGCCCGCAACTATAGACTATAAGCAACAAACAACAGAAAGACTAAAACAGAATTTAAGGAAAGAAACTTTTACTTTTTGGACTGGAACCACATAGATTCTCTTACAAAAGTTATTCTCTCATAGATGTGTCTTCTAATGTTTCTCTGTTGAGTTCGATTGAATGAAGATCATTACCAGCTAAATGTAAATGTTCGTCCTCATGTCTTGAAGTGAACTTTTTGTTAGTTTTATGATCAGATTAGAACACAGAAAATTAATTCAAAATTCAACACAATAACACAGCAGATACCTTGGGAAAACCCTCCTTTTGAGGGAGAAAAACCCAGCAACAATATATCTCTTATATATTGAATGATAACAATAATTGTCTCCTTTACAATAGGCCAATATGAAGGCCAAATATATGCACTACAATCTGATGCAACACAGATACAGAATGAAGTAGTCTGCTGATATCGATCTCAGCCTTCTATAAAAACAACGATCTACTCTTGAGACAACTCGCACTTGAGAAACTCGAACTTGATGAACTACGAACTGAATGGATGATAGGAGCAATGAAACACATTGAATATATATACAAGTGGAAGGGAAAAGATGCATCCCTTGATCCTTCATGTCGGCCTCCAACAAACAGATATAACTCCAAATAATCGTGTCTCTTCATGAGGTCGGCCAAGCATAATAAAATTATTAATTTTCTATTAATGAAATCGCATCCATAAGGTATATGATGTCGGCCTTAGAGAGATCGCACCACTTCATTATATTGAGCCTTCAAACAAGTCATGCCTTTTAAAAAATATAAACTTGCAACGTTAAGGCTATCATTTGAATTTCCTTCAGGGAGACGAGAAGCGCTAGAAGTAGCAGCCCGACGTTGCTCTATAACATCAACACTCCCTTTCAGCTAGGGAGGATACTTCCAGCTCCATAAGACATATCACCTCATTGTGATGTCAACCACAATGGCTACTCCCATATGTGGAAAGGAAAGATATCACCTCATTGTGATATCAACCAACATGGCTACACCCATGTATGGTATGTACAAGTGCTCATCACTCAACGTGATGTTGTTACCTCATTGTGACGTTCACCATGGCTCTCCTAGAGGGTGATACACAAGTACAAAAAATCATCACGGACTCTCTCACGTGATGCTGTCATGGAGTCACACACATGACATCCACCATGGCTCTCCCAAAGGGTGGAAACAAGGGCTTTCACCTTAAATCTCAAAGAGAAATGCATTAAGAAGGGCTTGCACCTCAAATCTCTCTCAAAGAGAAATGCATTAAAGAGGATCACTGATACTGAGACTCCTTCTCAGTTAGGGCTTGATTCTCCACCATACCAAGCTTGTCTCGAAAGTACTCAAACTTTATCCTAGAGAGAGGCTTGGTGAGAATGTCTGTCGTCTGCTCATCAGTGCTAATATACTTCAACTGAATTGTTTTCCTCAATACCATATCTCTGATATAATGGTATTTGATCTCAACATGCTTAGTTTTGTCATGAAACACAGGATTGACAGAAAGCTTCACACAGCTTTGGTCATCACAATGAATGATATTAGGCTCCATTGATTGCCCAAATAGTCTTGCAAGGAGCTTCCGAAGCCATACTACTTCTCGAGCTGCCACACAAGCTGCAATATACTCTGCCTCTACTGTACTCAATGCTACAGATGACTGCTTCTTGCTGCACTAGGATATCATAGCAGATCCCAAACTGAAGCAACATCCAGAGGAGCTCTTCTGATCAGTGACACACCCTGCCCAATCAGAATCAGTATAACCATGCAACTTCAAATCCACACCTGAAGAATATCTCAACCCATATCCAACTGTGCCACGCAAGTATCTCAGGATATGTTTTGTTGCAACAAGATGTATCTGCCTTGGTTCACACATGAATTGACTGAGCGCACTCACTGCATAGCAGATATTTGGTCTAGTATTGACTAGATACATCAATGATCCAATCAACTGCCTGTACATCATGGGATCCACCAGATCTGAACTAGCTGCAGCTTCCTTCAACTTATGTAAGTTGGTCTCCACAGGCGTAGACATGGATTTGCAATCCATCATACCAAACCTCTTTAAAATATCAATGGTATACTTCCCTTGACTTAGAATCATCTCATTTGGCTTATGCCAAACTTCTAAGCCAAGGAAGTAATGCATAAGACCAAGATCCTTCATTTCAAATTTAGAGGCCAACTCCTTCTTGCATTTGATAATGAGGTGTTCTTCTCCAGTAAGAATCAAATCATCAACATACAAAACCAAAATCAATGCTTCGCCATCAATTACCTTGAAATACAGATTTGAGTCAGCATCGTTCTTGGAGAAGCCCAAGCTTAACAGGTAACGATCAATCCTTTCGTACCATGCACGAGGAGCCTGCTTAAGACCATACAAGGCCTTCTTCAGCCTGCAAACATGAGACTCCTTCCCATGTACCTCGAATCCATCAGGTTGCTCAATATAAACTTCTTCCTTGATTACACCATTTAGAAAAGCTATCTTCACATCCATCTAGTGAATCTTCCAACCTCTAGATGCAGCAATGGCAATGATGGTCTTGACAGAAGTATAGCAAGCAACTGGAGCAAATGTTTCTGCGTAGTCAACTCCCTCTTTTTGTGAAAACCTTCTAGCCACGAATCTTGCCTTGTACTTCTCAATGCTCCCACCAACCGCATGCTTGATCTTGAAGAGCCATTTAGAAGATACCACAGATTTGCCTTCGGGTCTAGGAACGATGTCCCAAACATCATTCTTGATAATGGATTGATACTCTTCTGACATAGCATCTCTCCAAACCTGTTGACTAGAAGCTTCCTCAACACTGGAAGGCTTGGACTCAATAATCTGACTCATCAAAGCAACATAACTGGAGAACTTGTGAGGTCTCTTACTTTCTCTGAAGGTTCCTCTTGGTGCTGCAAACCTTTCTGCTTCCTGCATTGTTTGCCTAGCCCAGAGAGGTCTTTTTCTCCCAATCACAATATCGGTAGGCCCATCAGTAGGTTCCAAGGGCTCAACTGGATCATCATCTTCTTTTGGTTCAGGAGCCTCCCTTTGAATCTCAGGAGCATGGTCAACTTCCATATCCTGAGGAGACCCTTCATTATCAATCTCCATATGAGTGCCCTTGGATCTTCTGAATGCAACATCTTCCTCAAATGTGACATCTCTACTGATCTCTATCAACTTCTGGCCTGGAATGTAGATTTTGTAGGCTTTTGATGTTTCACTGTAACCTGCAAATATCCCCTTTTTGCCAGAAAGCTCCAACTTTGTTCTCTTTTCCTTCGGTACATGAACATACACTGGACATCCAAAGATCCTCAAATGACTCACTTATGGCTTCTTTCTAGTAAAAGCTTCTTCAGGAGTCATGTTCTCTAGGATTTGGTGAGGACTTCTATTCTGAACATAGACTGCTGTCCTAGATGCTTCTGCCCAAAGGAAGGTCTACAGATCTTGGTCATGAATCATGGCTTTGGCTACTTCCACGATTGATCTTTTCTTCCTCTCTACAACACCATTTTGTTGAGGATTATAAGGGACACATAACTCCCTCTTAATCCTAGCTTCAATGCAAAAGTTTCAAAATCTGCCAGAGGTGTACTCTCCTCCATCGTCGGATCTTAGGACTTTGATCTTCTTCCCGGATAGGTTCTCTACTTGAGCTTTGAATTCCTTGAACCTTTCTAATACCTCCTTAGATTCTTTAGATTTCAAGAAATAAATCCAAGTCTTTCTAGAGTAGTCATCAATAAAAAGAATGTAATACAAGAAACCACTCGAAGAAGCAACAGACACTGGACCACATAAATCAGAATGAATAAGATCTAGAATACATTTGGATCTACTTCCTTTACTATGAAATGGACCTTTTGTATTCTTACCCAAAGCGCAGCCTTTGCAAGTTCCTTTGTGCTCCTAATTGAACTTCGGAAGGCCCGTGACCATCTTCTCCATGATAAGTACAGCTCGAAAGTGAAGGTGAGCCAATCTTCGATGCCAAAGATCACACAAGCTTGAGGAATCATGTACTAGTGCCTAAAGTGGACGAGTGCATAGCCTATAGAGGCTCTCATGTTGAACTCCAATCACCTGAGCAGTCTTGAAGTTGGAATTCTTCGTCCACACAAGAACTTTTCCTTTAGAGAATGCAACTTGGTAACCCTTGTCTTCCAAGGCTGAAATGGAAACAAGGTTTCGCTTGATGCCTGGAACATATAGAACATCACACAACTGTAGGGAAATGCCAGAATCCAAGTGGAGAGTGGAGGTCCCAATTCCTTTCACCGAGTAACTAGCATCATCTCCAATAATGACTTGTTCACTAGAATCTCTCTCCACCAAGTTTGTTAAATGCTCCCTAAATCCGGTGATGTGGTGAGAAGCACCACTGTCAATCAACCAAGTGTTGGTGTCGGTGGGTACATTGCTTGATAATGCCAAATAGAATAAGTATTCACAAGAATCCTTCTGCGGAGAGACTTCATCAACATCTGCAATGGTAACCTGTTGCTTAGTCCTGGTTGGACAATCCTTAGCAAAGTGACCATACTTGTCACATCTAAAGCATTGGACTTTGGAGAGGTCCCTCTTCTTCTTGAATGTGGGAGCACCATCTGCTCCTTTGTCTCTATTCCTCTTGAAGTATCCTTTCTTTTCATCTTTCCCTTTCTTCTTTGATGATTGAGAGGTGAGAACATGAATGTCCTCATTAGTAGAGTTTTGACCAATTCCTCTAGTAGCCAATCTAGACTCCTCTTGAATGCAATCCGCCCTCAATCGATCAAACTTGGGAAGCTTCGATCTTGCATTGATTCCTTGAATGTAAGACTCCCAAGATGAAGGAAGACCATTAAGAGCAAGCATGGTCAAGTCCTTGTCATCTATCACTTGACCAATTGTAGAGAGTTGATCTCTCAACTCTGAAATCTTCAGGAAGTAAGCAATAATTGTTTCTTCTTTCACCATCTTCACATGATGGAGTTGTTGCTTTAGTGCAAGTGCCCGGCTTGTGTTGTTGATTTTGTACATCTCCTCCATAGTTTTAAACATCTCTCTTGTCGTCTTCAACTTGGAGACAATCGGAACAATATGATCCTTCATGAAATCAACTAACATCTTCTTTGCCTTAATATCTTTCTTCCTCCATTGAACTTTCTCTTCCTCATCTGTAGGCTTGGGGACTTTGCTCTCCACAAACTCAGCCAATTCATTTTCCTCCAAAGTGAGCATAATTCTGAATCTCCATGATGTGAAATTTGATGCTCCCTCGAGTCTATCCTCAATCTTAAGACAGTTCACCATCTTGTCAAAGAGATAGAAGTAATCAACGATGAGAAAGAGAATAAAGAGTATTGCTGTAATAAAAATCTGATCAAGATCATCTTCAAACCCGCTCTGATACCATGTTAGTTTTATGATCAGATTAGAGCACACAAAATTAATTCAAAATTCAACACAATAACACAACAGATACCCTAGGAAAACCCTCCTTTTGAGGGAGTAAAACCCAGCAACAATATCTATTATATATTGAATGATAACAATAATTGTCTCCTTTACAATAGTCCAATATGAAGGCCAAATATATGCACTACAATCTGATGCAACACAGATACAAAATGAAGTAGTATGCTGATATAGATCTCAGCTTTCTATAAAAACAACGATCTGCTCTTGAGACAACTTGCACTTGAGAAACTCGAACTTGATGAACTACGAACTGAATCGATGATAGTAACAATGAAACACATCGAATATATATACAAGTGGAAGGGAAAAGACGCATCCCTTGATCCTTCATGTCGGCCTCCAACAAAGAGATATAACTCCAAATAATTGCATCTCTTCATGAGGTCGGCCAAGCATAATAACAATTATTAATTTTCTCTTAATGAAATCGTATCCGTAAGGTATATGATGTCGCCCTTAGAGAGATTGCACCACTTCATTATATCGAGCCTTCAAACAAGTCCTGCCTTTTCAAAAATATAATCTTGCAATTCAAATAGCCGTTAAGGCTATCATTTGAATTGCCTTCAAGGAGGTGAGGAGCGCTGGAAGTAGCAGCCCGATGCTGCTCTATAACATCAACACTTTTAACCACATTTGTTGTGTCTCGCTGTAGCTCTGCTTCTCTTGCATCAAATTTTCTGTGTACCTCAATCTTGAAATCATTTGCTCTTTTGGCTCTCAAAGCTGCCTTTAGCTCATTTCTTGGCTCATCTAGAGTTTCATTTTCTCTTCGATCTAACCACTGGCTTTTGCTAGGAGAGACAGTTGACATTTTGAATGCCACTTCTTTCCAATGTTTTAGTTAGATGTCTCTTCCCCTCATGTGGCACTTCATAAGTGTTCCCCCTGTAGTGATTTATTCCTTTCTAGTCGTACTGCCAAAGTCTTCCTAATAGCAAAAAATACGCATCCATCGGCACCATGTAATGTAGCACATTGTCTTCGTATGGACCAATTTTGAAAGCAACATGGTAAGATTTATCCACAAGTATACTAAGATTATTTTTCAACCAGACAATCTTATAGGGAGTTTATTTTGGAATACAAGCAGAAGTTTAATTTGTTTACCAATTCTATACTTACTAGATTGTCAACCCATTTTGTCTCAAGCTTCGGGACTGTTTGAAATAATTTCTATTGATAATCTGGAAGTTTGAACTTGGATCTCAGTTGTTTCAATTTACCTTGGGCCATAATCTGATTTATTCTTTACCCTGCCTTCTATTATTGTTTTGAAGGTTATCCTACCACAAGGCAGTGTGAGACTTCATTTTTGTCACTGCAAACTTTACTCTCCTTGGGTTCTCTACATCCATGTTTTCCATGTCAAAATATCTCTATTTCTAATAGCCACTCGATGAAAAGATCACTAATTAGATCAAGTTTGAAATCTGAAACCTCAGCCTTATTTTAGTCCTCTGTTTTGATATAGCTTTTATCAAAATATCCATGAGATCTACTGCTCAATTCGCTCCAGCGAGGGCTCCCTCATTTCACTCCAGTGAGGGCTCTCTCATTCTCTTGTTCATCTTGCAGGAATCGGGCTTCAATTGCTTCTAATCTCCTAAGCAATTTATATCCAGTATTTTGTCCAAGTCCAGCTCCTCTCCTATCTTTTCTTCACCAGTTCAAATGGACTCTTCTCTATGCCATTTTTATAGATTGCTGTGATACCAAAACTGATGCAGATTATTCTCTTCTACAGTGGAAGCTTTTACCTACCACTATAGACGGTACACAATGAACAGCAGAAAAGATCAAAACATTCTTATTTTCTGGACTGGAACCACATACATTCTCTTACAAAAGCCCTTTCCCCCTACCAGACCAAAAACTCCCCCTTGTGTAGCACACCATTACCTCATTGAAAAAAAATATCTGCTATAAAATAGGCAGCCCAATTAATTACACAACAGTAACCACATCCCATAAAATAGGTAGATTTCCTAGTATACCTCAGTGAGCCCAATTGCCAGTATATATATTTTGTACAGCAGAACCCAGCCTAACCGAACCCAGTGATAAGAAATTGGCGAAAGTACTGGCAACATAGCTTGAGGCATATAATATTCTTTTAATTGAAATTTAAGATAATCTTAATTCACGTTCGAATTCAAATTTTTACATAAAAAATTATTAAGCTCAAAGAATTTGACGAATCCCCATAGTTTGTCTGGTCTATGAAGGATAGTGAACTAATTTATCTGATTAGTTATTTGTTAATATAGGTACTATCAGTTATATTCTTGAATCTATATATGTACGGTATTGTATTTGTTAAAATCGAAGAATTTGAATAGATTTTTTTTATTATGAAAAATATGGATCCAAAAAAATACATATATAGATAGGTGTATCTCTTACATAAAACATGACTTTTTGTAATTAAATAAAATTTATATTATATTTTAACTGTATTCTTAGAAAGTAATGGAGAAATGAATGTAATAAATAAGTTTTAAGTTTATATATCTTATATTGCATTGTGTAAATAATCTGTAGATCAAAAGATGAAAATCAAAATTTGTGCAGACTGCAGTCCTGTGTGAAACGTTACAGTTAAATGGTGATTGTGGTCCCAAAGCATTTTTCATGCATCTGTTGAGCGGGCATTGTGTTTTCTGAGAGCAGGAGGTTATGATCTGAGAAGAAAATGGGAGACAATTGCAGTCAGTTATGCATATATCCATCTATCTGGACTGTAAGACTTTTACTGCCGCTGGGTTTTTGACCTCTGTAGAAATGCGCACAAAGATTGAAGAACAATGCCAAGTTTCAGGCCAGAAATGTGTTGAGTCAAATCACTGATTTTGTGATAACAGCAAAAGGAAACATTGAGAAGAAATCAATCCTAAATCAATGGCGCGGTCAGAGCGAACATACACCACTTTAAAGACAAATTTGCGGTAGGGAGGTCCTGCAAAGCATTAAAGATTGGCGTGGCTGTTGGGATGATTAAACATAAGAGGATGAGCAGAGGATTTCTTAATTCATTGCCATCTGCAGATTATGCGGAAAGGGGCCATTTTTATTGTGATTCCACGGGGGTGTAAGGAATTGGATATACAGTAATTAAGTTGTGAATAATTCACAGAGACATCACAGGAAAGAGTTGTTTCTGGTAGATTTTATGCTGTCAATACAGTCAGGTATCATTATATAGCAGTTGCTTCATAATTTTTAATCAAAATTTCGTTTTGTCTTTATAATATGGTACTCACTATTACATTTATATTTAATATGTTTGAGAGTGCTATCTTCTGGATTTAACTGTGTATAGATTATTTGCATCATCTTTTGGATCACAGTCTGCGATCCATCATTAGGATCTAAAGAGACCTGGAAGTGAGAAATGGATAATTGCAAAGCTAGACCTGATAAAAAGAGATGGGGGAAGGTGATTAGGTTGCACGAGATGAAAGAAATGAATTAATCTATATGCAGTTAAATCCAGAAGATAGCACTCTCATCAATATGGATTGTGGAAATCTAATGTCGATAATTTAATATGTTTGTAAAATGAGATTAAAATGAGATTTAAGTGTTAAAAGGAATATAAATTTCGTGATTAGTAAAGTTGTAATTAGGTATTATGGTTAAATAGAGTTATAAGGTGTTATATTTAAAAGGATAACTATGCATTTGTGAAGAGAAATAAGCGTGTTCGTAGTGATAAGAGTGTAAGTGAAGTTATAAGGTGTTTTTTCGTGTGATAAGAAGAAATAAGTATTTGTAAATTTTTTTGAGTATTATTGATTGAATTTGCATCATGAGATCTACTTTCTATGTAGATGCCATTTTATTATTACATATTAAAATTGACAACTTAAAAGAAGCTAATCAAATAGCATAATTTTGGAGGCTATTTCAGTCTACTTTTATATTGTTTTTGTTCAATATACTTTTCTATGAAAGGAAATTGATAGATTGCAAGATCAAAAACTTGATGCCTTAGCACAAAAGAAAGATGTTGAATATAATGTTCCTTCTTCTAACACTTTCACACAACAAGCAAGTGAAAAATCCATCATGAGACTCTAGGAGTCTCAAAAGAAAAGGTTATGTTGGGTCTTGTGTTCCAAATATTCAAACCCCATCAAATTTGCATCTAAAGGTCCTATGAATACATTCAAGTTGAATCATCTATGAGTGTCAAATTGGTTCAACGAACATTATATTCTTATTTTGTTTGTTATGGTCATAATTTCTTGCTTTGATTTACACTACTATTCTTTATGTGGTCAACATACTCATTATTCTTATAATTGCTTTTATAAGAAAGTGCAAACAATTGTGTTATGTGTTGCTAATCATTTGTTTGAACCAATCTTAAGAGAGATATCAAATGGTTTTATAAATATTGTAGTTATGAAATCTTTGATAGGGATTGAGATAGATGCTTTAAATAAGGCTATGTTGAGTGTTATCAACTCTCCTATTGGTGATGACTATTAGAAATTTGAAATATATTGAATAACCCAAGAAACTTTTTAAGAGAAAATCAAAGTTACATAAACTAAAAAAACATAAGAATGCAAACCAGGATCTCGAGAGATTATGCAATGCTAATATGACAGAATTGCATTAAGAGTTTCCAAGTTGAAACAATGAATGAATCAGTACAAAAGCTTACAAGAATAGATGCAAATACAAGCTAGGTAGTGAGTTTATATAGAACTAAGGATAGGATACATAGGTGACAAATTCAACCAATAGGAATCAACCACAAAAAGTGGATATGGACCACCAAAAATGGAGGATGCCACCAAAAGTGGAAAGTGTTCCAACCTTTATGGAAGGGGACAACACATTTGAAAAGCCGACATGCTTTTCAAAGGAGTGACGCTTTTTCTCTTTTGGTCCAGTGCCACTATTGAAAAGTTGATACACTTTTGCAAATGGCGATGCTTTTGACATTTTGGAATAACGACGCTAAAAAATAATGCCAAGCTTTTGCAAAACAGAGTTGCATTTGTAGATTAGGGTTCAAAGCATGAAGTTTAACAAGTTTTTTTAGCAATTTTGATGCGGTTTGCTTCAATTGTGTAGTAGATTATTCAGTCGCTTCATTCTAGGGAGTGCAGACCTAGTATCTTGTCCATCGTGCCCTAGTTGACCGATCAGGCTAGGATGTCCCTTGGGGTGATTGGGCTTGAGTTCGTGGCTGGGATGCCCATGGTTAGGACCCACCTCGTGATGATGATAATGTTGATAGAGAGGTGGGACAATGATACCTCATCCTTCCACTTGCCTATTGGAGAGGCTATAGTGACGCTAGAGGACGTCTAGCGCATCTTGCGATGTTGATTCATAGCGAACATATTATTTACGATGTGGATGCCGAGACCACTACATGCTATGAGGTTCTTGGCACAGATACCCTCTATATAGAGACAACATAGATCGATCTTGAGGATTACAGAGGATAGGCCCCAGACCTGACTTTGGTTGTCGGAGCTTTGATCTGCAAGGTGCTCGTGCCGGACATGCAAAGTCGAGGTTTCAGCCTTGGTTGGGGACTCCCCTGGGTGAGGATGATTAGAGACATGACCTGCTTTGCATGGGGCCTTGTGGTACTTGCATCGTTATATCATGATATGCATCAAGTCATCTACATGTAGGGGCGAAGCATAAGGGCCGAAGTTACATTACTACACATATGGGCATGGGAGAACATTGCCGTGCGGAGACCTATTGTTGCGCTGGCCAATGTGGATGGAAATGAGCCCATTGTATACCGATATAGAGCTATGATCACATTACACCAGGCATACAATGGTCCAGGATGTAATGTGATCATAGCTCTATATCGGTATATCATACCCATAAGAATTAAAATCTTCCTTGATTTTTTCCTATTCCACACCTAACTCAAATCTTCACACTCTTTCCATTCCATCAACTCTTACACACCTTACGAATTATCATAATTACGTTTAACAACTTACTTGACAATAAATGATAACTGAAAATTGTCAAAATAAAACAATACTACAACATACAACTATTCAAATACAAAACTTCTGGATTAACAAACAATGCATAATATAGTTGGAAATTGGGAATTACAAAAACCCAACTAAAACCATGTGCAGTGAATTATAAAATCTTAATAAACATGTCACAGGCTGCACGGTGTAGTCTGACTCTGTAAGCTCTACCTTGATGGTATTACATGTGTTCATCTCATGAGATAAAGCATAAAGTTTCTTTAACACCAATTAATAATGCAATCAAATTATAGCTGGCCAACAATAAGTAAGCTCCAGACTCTTCACTCAATATTAGAGCCATCCTTTAGGTCAAATGAAACTCATTGACCACTATGGGTGACTTCTCCAATCTATCCATTTTGTTTATAAACTTTAGCCTGCTAATTATTATAGATTACATAGGAAAACAAGTTCATTACATATTGAATATGAGTTCAAAAGGTTCTGAGTCCTTTTCTCTCTTCTATTGGTCCACAAGGGCAGTCCTCTCCCCTGCCCCTTGGTCCAATAATGGAGTCCTCCAGCTCTCATTTTTGTTATTTATATCCAATTTATGCTGAAAGATCCAAAAATCTGGTCCAAGTAGTTGATTAATGAATGTAGAGACAAAATATTTATTTCTGAGCATAAAGACAATGCATCAACAGTGATTCATTGCAGTGGCATGCAACTAAAAAGCAATGTACAATATTATTGCAGATTGGAAGTTATAAAGACCCAACTAAGATCATATCCAATGAATTAAGAAATTTCAATAAAGATATCAAAGGCTGTACATTGTCATCTGATTTTGTAAGCCCTACCCTCATGGTATTACATGTATTTATCTTACAAGATACAACATAAAATTTCGTAATAAGAATAAAGAATACAATCAAATTGTAGCTGGCTAAGATTAACCAGCCCAGGACTCTTCACTTAAATTAGAACAATCCTTCAGATCAAATCAAACTTATTGAACAATTTGGGTGACTTCTCCAAGCTATACATTTTGTTTTTATGAACATTAGCCTACAAATTATGATAGATCACACGGTAAAACATGTTAAATACATATTGATTAACAGCTCAAAATGCTCAAATCCTCTTCTCTGTTCCATTGGTCCACCATGTTAGTCTTCTCCCATGTCCTTCGATCCAGCAGGGGAGGAGTCCAGACCTCATTTTTCATGATTTACCATTAGCCTCTATTATTTTTGACATCCTCTTGATACTATGATCTCTATTTTTACAAGTATAGTGGTGCAGAATTTGTAAATGAAAATATAGCCTGTATATCAAGGCAGGGGACCTTATTTACTGTCCTTGAGCGATCCATTTTTATTGGAAAGAAGTCTTCTTCCAAAACAACAAACCTTGGCTTTGTGATTTTCACCTAATCCTTTGTCACCGGATTGTTGAGGCTCCTCTTTCTGTGCATGCTGATTGCTGGATGTTTTATCCTTGCAACTGCCATGGCCCTGGCATTCATATCTGCATCCATGTCTTCTTGGTTTGGGAGTCCTTTCTATTGATCTTTCAGGGCTAGAGTCACTACTGGATTCCAGAAACATAGCTCTTAGACATCTCCTCTTCTCAGGTGGATCAGCTGGAGGAGGCAGTCTACTTATTTCTGGAGGCTTAGGATCAATATTTTTCCCTTTCCTTGGACTTTTACCACGATCTTGCTCATGAGAGGTCTTGGAAAGACCCATATGCACACCTGGATCTCTATTGGGGCAGGAGCTATTGTACATAATAGAGTTGTTGATGCCCTGTACATTGCTGTTTACATAAGTACCCTCCTTACTTTCTGGTTTTGCATTCAACCCATCCTTATTCTGAGCATCCTGATTCGACTTGTATCCTCTATGTATATCTACTAGGCCATCCTCAGAACCAAAATCCATGGTAGCTCCTCTGTTTTCTCCTGCCAATGTGATCACTTTCACCCCTCCCTCACTCTCATCAGCTTTTCTCAGTGAATTCAGCTTTGTAATCCTAGAAACCAGATCAGAAATATCATCCTGGATTTCCTCTTGAAGAGCTTTCTTGCTCTTGGTCTGTGCTGCTTCATCTGGATTAACATCTCTGATAGGTACCATTCTCATATTTTTGTTATCACCCTCTGAAAACAATCGGGTTACCGTTGGAGGGACAGACAATTCCTCCTCTTTAATCTCTGCTGAGTGTCTAGCAGGCTGACTCCTATCTCCTATACTAGACATTGAAGATGGGTTCCTGAAACTACCTTGGGGAAACATATTCAAACACCAACTAAATATTTTTCTGATGGAGAAAAAATAACTGTACACTAGACTTACTACTAATGTGCTAACTTTGAAAGATGTCTGTTATACTCACAAGTACAATGAATTCTGTGGGATTGTATGTCAATTTTGTTTTGCAGTTGGAGTTTTATAAATGAGATAAAGATTCATTGTTTGCTTGAATACATGGAGAATGCCTAATCCCTAGTCTCCATCCAGCAGCAAAGCATCTCTTTATGGTGTTTTACAGAAACTCAATGAGCAATCAGATTACTTGACTGTGAAGTCATTTTCATTACTGCTTAGAGATGTTCTTTTGTAAGAAAATATGCAGTACAACATGAGTCTCATATATGGGTTTTGGAATCTATTTTGAACTGGGTAAAGGTAAAAAGCAGTTCTCGCATTTTTCTCTGATTTAAGAACATGGTTTTTTGTGTATGTTCTTAAATGCAAAATATGCCAACCGATAACTTTTTGAGTGGGTATAGAATATGCTGTTTACTTACTTTTCTTTCCATTTTTCTTACCTATTCTGTGATCTTACACGTATTGAGTGTACGTAGCTCGTTATTAGATATTAGATATATAGGAGCCCTTTGCATGAGTAAGTGGGTCTTTGAGAACAATACAAGTTTTACTTTTATTTGGTGTTAAATGTTATTATCAAATTGACTATTTCTTCAACTATAAATACGATGTGACATTAGATATGATTTAATATTTGATATGATTAATCTACAATTTGTGTGGACAACAACATAATGGAATTTTTTAAAGGATTTAGTTGAAATATTTTTTCAAAGATCATAATTGATTTGTCAAATCAGTACTAATAGAAATAGAGAGCAATTGACCACAACAATTATAGAAAATTTTGAAAAATATTGAATACTTTTATTTAAGTGTTTTAACTTTTTTTTTTTGTTATAAATGGAAGAGCTTTGGTCTAGCTTGTGAAAAGTTAATGGTTTAACTATTATAGATTTATAGGGTTTATTATTTGGTCTCTCTCATTCTCTTAATCACCTTACATGATATGTTAAGGTTTCCTAGATTAATTACACCATCAATCTTCCCCTTGTAGTAAATTAAGGGTTTAAATATGATTATTTTTTCAGCTTTTTACAACTTTAATTGTGAATGACATAGAGCATGGTGTCACATAGAGCAAATAAATTTGTATGAAAGGAATATGAGGTAATGAGCATGACAATCATGTTGATGTGTGTGCATATCAATGGTATGAAAATTACAATATAATGTCTTGCTAGATGCCAATTGTATCCTCTTATAGCAATCCCTTTCTACTTGGGTTAAACATGCTTAGAATCTCCATGACATCAAGCTTGCAAGGGTTTGTAACCTTACCAATGTGTATATATTTTAATTTCTTCTATTTTCTTTTAAAGAACCACAAGTTAATATGCTCTTGAACCTCTAGTTGCTAGTTAGTGTGCAATATCGATTTGGTATTGTCTTACTAGACCTAAAATTTTAAGATCTTGTAGCAAAGTATTGTGCAAGATCCCCACCTAGGTTGAGCTTCATGGTCTTCCTATTCACCTTTGGGATTTCTTAGAGAAAATTATCTAGTCATTGGACCTTTATACTTTCCATAAATCCAACAAGTTATTTTCTTACTTGTTTCCACAAGATCTTTTTTATGGAATTGTACCTCAATATTGAGAATAAAGCAAACAAATATAGTGAACACACCAACAAATGGTGCAAAAATATAATTAATTGAGTTTAGTACATGCAATCAAACCATCAAATAGAACTTGGAGAAGCATACACTAGCAAACTAAAATCAATAATAACACATAATACAAAATATCATATTGAGCTTATATTAATATTATAAAAAATTCCACCACCAAAGAGATATTGAGCTTATATTAATATTATAAATAAAATTACACTAACACAATCTATCCAATCTTCTTCAATCTAACAACATTATGGCTAGATAATAGTACTTCACTACACAATCGTATGGAAGCTCTATCTACATACACTAAATAAATGGAGCAAATGAAATAGGAAACCACCAAGTCATTTTTGTAAATTAGTGACAACCAAACATATGGTCCACAAGTAAAAACCTATGCCACATTATGCATTTAATCATATATTAAGATAGAAATCACAAAGGATACATCTTTGACTTCAAAACTCTTTATAGGTACTGTAGACACAATTTTGATTAACACATTTTATCCAAAATGAGTCATTTTCCCATCATTTGACCTAGCTAATTTGTCTTCAATATTTAACTAAATAATTTCATTATTTGATTAAATTAACAATCATTTTCACTTCACCATGATAATTAAATGATTTTATAATTATTTAATTATTTTTATTTTTTAATTTCCTCTTAATCCGACTTTAATTAAATAATTAATGTTATTTAATTAAATTACTAATTATTTTTTATTTCAAAATTTAATTAATTATTCATTTCCCACTTTTCAAAATTAAATAATTATGTTTAATTATTTAATTTATCTCTCAACATTATCCAAAATAAATAAAATCACTAATTTTATTTATTAAATTCAAATTTACACATGTAAAAAATAATTAAATACTCATGTAAATTGTGCCTCACCTACTGATTAAGACTTATGCTCAGTCCACGCATCAATCAAATCCACTTCACTCCCACTCACTTCAAGTCCACTAGGCAATCAATTTAGTCCACTAACTATTAGTTTCAATTATCACTCTAGTCAATCCTCTTAACTAATCCATATGATCAGTTACCTGGAATCATGCAATCACTTAATTGACCATCAATTCTTCTCATCAATCCTGAATTGATCTTATCAATCTCTCCTCTAATCTTGTCCATCGATTGGTGTCACCAAATATCTATAAATTGAACCATCCTATCATTCAATCTTCATCTTAGATCATTTAGAGAAACTATACTCAAATTGTTATAGTGCTTTATTGCTATTGTGCTATTAAAATTTAAGAGAAAAGGACTATTTACACTATTCTCTAAGGTGAGTAGAGGAGAACAATGAAGCTATGCTAGAGCATATTGTGTGTTTCAATGTGTGCAAGGTTTGCATTTCATTTGATTCAATTTGCTCTATTTTCTTTATTTCTTTTGATTGTGATTCTTGTTTTTTATTATGGGAAAAACAGATCTTGATGGGACCTAAAACCCAATACATTCAGGTTTTGAAGGGATTCAAAACCCAATCCAAATCAAGAATGCTACTTATAGAAAAAATCAACAAATAATTAGTAGCCAAACATCAACAGTCATTAGAAATAAACAAGACAATATAGGCTACAAATAACAAATAGGTTTTGAAGGGACCTTAAACCCTAACAACCAAGTTTTGATGAGGACCTAAAACCCCACTAATTGATCAAAATAACAACCTAAATTAGCCATGCTACAACTAACCAGATGCTCAGGAAACCCAAACCTAAGCCAAGGAAAACAATCAACTGATTGGTGTAGAAAAACACCCTTGATAATCAAATAGTTCATCACAAACACACCCCTCTCAAAAATTAAGGGGTAAGAGAACACAAATGAATACTAAGAAACATCAGTAACCTTGCAACACCAATCCACCCAGATATCCATCTCAAGCTCCACCTCTATAGGAGAGAGCTCCCATCTAAAGGAGAGGATAGTACGAGGACCCTTTCTACCAAATCCACCCCTCTCCAACTCCCACAAGCTCCACCTCAATAGAAACCAATAAGAGAAAAGAGAGTTTTCCACCACACCTACAACTACCCACTCCACCTCAATAGGAGAGGGATCCCCCTCAATAAGAGCAATCTCCACCTCTAGAGAAGACTTGAATTGTAGAATCCAACAAAAAACAACTTCAAAAGAAAGGGTAGACACAATATCCATCAACATCACAAGCTCCTAAAACATGAAGCAAGATTGAAAGAGTAGCCTAGCAATCAACCAAAAGACTCAAACTGATAGGGAATTCTCCAAACACCTAAAGAACAAAACCCCACTACTCCAAACTTTGAAGACAACAAGAGAGGAGGAGCATAGATAGCTCCCTTAAGCTTCACAAAAAAATGGGTATTTAGGAAAGGCATTGAAATATCCCAATCAACTCCCAAAAAATAGAAACAGGGGCAACCACCACTCTCTTGAACATTAATAATAGGGGAATAGCATCCTTCTAGAGCTAAGGGTGATCCCACAATAGTGCTTTACAATTTTTGGCCAAACTAGACACTAAAATAAATTTTTTTAACTAAATCTTCACTTTCAGGCATCTATAGCGGCTAAACCGTGAGGAATTTGAAGATGATGCAAACTGGAGTTTCGTGACATTTTTTCTGTAGATTCTAAATATATATTTTTAAAATTTTTGGAATCAAATTGCACTTTTTTTTCCATCTCCCTCAAAAACTAGTTTTTTTCATAAAACAACATTTTTAAAAAGTGATGCTCACCATATAACGCATAACTTTTTTTCCATGAAGGATAAAATTCTAATTCTTTCACATTTAGATTTTTAATTCCGATATCTGGTGCTTCCACTTGGTTAGATAAGTTTTATTGAATATTTTTTCTTTAATCAAGTTTTGAAGTCAAACCAATTACAATTTAGACATAGCGTGACCATATAACGCTTAACTTTTTTTTGTATGTATCAAAATTCTTCTTTTTTTTTTTGTTAGATCAAGGACTTCAATATCTGGTGCACTCATATTTTTCAAATTTTTTTTTGATAATTTTCTATTTTCCCACATGTGCATAACATAGAGCTTGATTTTCAGTGAAAAACCTATGTTTAATAAAACTAAAAAAATAAATACATAATAAAACCAAAACATATTAAAATAAAATTGGTTGGATAGCTCGTTCCAAGGACTACCTAATTATAGTTGAGTATGTGAAGTCTCCACCATTTTCATCTTCAATCCGAGCTCTAAAGTGCAAAAAATTTGATTTTTTTGGTGAACAAGGTCAAAAATTAGGGAAAAGGGGGGTTCGCTCGAACTAGGGGGGTTCGAGCAAACCCCCTTCCAAAAAGGGATTTTCGTTTTCCTTTTTAGCTGATTGGTCCGTACATACATTAAATGGGTTTGCTCAAACCCTAGTTCGAGCAAACCCTCTTTTGGTTCGTTCGAACCCCCATAATGAAAAAAATTGGCATGGGGTCATTTTTTACAAGTTTTCCTTTCTCATTCGAATTGTAAACCACCTTTGTGGGTTTACCCCCAACCACACAAGCCAAAGACTACCTTAAGCATACAAACATCTAACCCCTTCCCCAACATCAAATGCTTCATAATCTAGCTAGGGTTTGACACCAAGCAAAGAAGCTTGAACTTGGAATAACAAAAGTAGCCACAAATCTTCTACGCATCAAACTTCTCAACTTCTAAAAGGGCAACCAAATCTCCCTTAAACTTCAAAGCCAAATGGGTTATCAGAGAAAATAAGAGTTTCAGCCTCACATCCTAGACAACCCTTGAAAACAACTTAGAAGCTTCCATAACCCAACACATGTGTTGAAACAACTCACCGTACACATGAGCCTTCAAAAGTTAGGCCAAAAAGCTTCCAAAAATAGAGGAGCAACAACAACATCCACCCTGACAAGACAAAGAAGCAAAACTATCACGTCCCAACTGGATGACAATAGCCTACTCTACAACACCTCTACTCGGTCCTGGAAAATGACAACAACCAACACCAACCAACCACAAGCCAACAACTTGATATCAACAACCTGCCCAACCTCAAGTCACCTCCCACTAGTGATCCATCCACCTCCTCTAAATCATCTCCTTCACTGCCTGCATCATCTCCAAAATTCAAATTCCTCCCTCTGCTCCTCTTCTCGCTCCCTCTCCTCTCCATAGGGGAAAAAATTGTCAATTCTTTCTAGATAAATGCTCGAGAGCATTAATGCATTGTGATTCTTGTTGATTATTTCTTATCTTTCAATTTCATAGTTGAATTTTCACTTTTTGGATACCATAGTTTATTCACTTGAGGTTAAAAACATAGTAAAATCTATTGGGTAGAATAATGGGCATGTTACACTGTGCTTCCTCTTAATTAATTTAAGAGAAGGGAGCAATAAATCCCAACTTCTGTCGAAGAAACTCAAATGTCTCCTTAAAGGAAGTGGCTTTGTGAATATATCTGCTACTTGCTCCTTTGTCTCAACATACTCCAACTTTACCTCCTTCTTTGCAAACTTCTCCCTTAGAAAATGATACTTTATTGCAATATGGTTTGTCCTTGAATGCATTACTGGATTCTTTGAAATTTCTATGGCATTGGTGTTATAAAAAAGAATAGAGATAGGTTCATCAAACTCAATATTCATTTCCTTCAAGTTTAGCTTCATCCAAAGCACCTAAGTGTAGCATGATGCTGTAACAATGTGTTCTATTTCTATGATAAATAAAGATACTGAGTCATGTTTCTTGCTCAACCAGAACACCAAATTGTCACCAAGAAAGAATGATCCTCCAGTTGTTCTTTTCTAATCATCAATGCATCTTACCCAATCTGCATCTCTGTATGCATTCAAAGTGAATTTTTCACTTTTTGCATACCACAGTCCACATTCTTTAGTAGCCTTCAAATACCTGAATATCCTCTTAATTTCTTTAACATGAGTTTCTTTAAGTGTTTCT
The DNA here is from genome assembly GCA_007258455.2 of Sequoia sempervirens. Classification (NCBI taxonomy): domain Eukaryota; kingdom Viridiplantae; phylum Streptophyta; class Pinopsida; order Cupressales; family Cupressaceae; genus Sequoia; species Sequoia sempervirens. Next base: position 33,729 of record VDFB02182266.1, read on the forward strand.
TGAAATATAGCAACCATTCCAACTGCCCGCATTATATCCAGTCAAGATGTTGTCACATACAATAAATTGCCAATCATGGATCTCTATAAGGTTTGATCTTCCAAAGAAAATTAGTTATCTTTACTTAGCTTGCATCCTATAACCATAGGTGTTCCAACTGGTTTACAATATTCCATCTTGAATTTACTTCTGCATCTCCTTTATGTACTTGTGTCGAGAAATGAAAATGCCTTTATCTGATTGTGTAATCTACAACCCAAGGAAGAAAGATATTTCACCTAGCATAAACATTTCAAATTCATTTTGCATTTCCTTTTGCAACTGTTTGCACATTTCATCACTACTATTGCCAAAAATGATATCATCTACATAGACCACAACTATGATAAGTTGATCTCTTTCTATTTTCATGTACAAATTACTATCAACACATCCTCTCTAGAACCCTTGTTGCTGCAAGTATCCATCCAACCTTGAATACCAAGCTCTAGGAGCTTTCTTGAGCCCATACAAAGCTTTCTTCAATTTACAAACATTATTTGGATTGTTAGAACATTAAAAAACTTTTGGTTGTTCAATGTAAACCTCTTCTTCTAGATGTCCATTCAAGAATGTTAACTTTAAATCCATCTAAAATATTTTGAAGTTCTTGAATGCTGAAAGAGTTAAAAGCATCATGACTGCTTCTAGTCTTGCTACCAGAGCAAATATCTCTTCAAAATCTATGCATTCAACCTAAGCATACCCTTTACACAAAAGTCTTTCCTTATTCTAGATCACTTAGCCATCTTCATTTAGATTGTTTCTAGAAAACCACTTGGTTTTAATCAAATTCTTGCATTTAGGTCTTGGGACAAGTTCCCAAATTTCATTCTTCATGATCTAATTTAGTTCTTCATCCATTGCATCAATCAAGCCTTTCTCTTTTCTTTCTTCTTTATAGGATAGGCTCTATCTTTGATAGTAATGCAAATTGTACTTGCTCACTTGATCTCTCAAGTCTCTTCCTGGTACGATCCCCACTGTTTTTATCTCCTATAATCTAATCTTTAGAATGGTTCTTTTGAACATACTTTTCTAGAGTTTTTGTAGCAACCTCTTTTGAGTCTTTAATGCTGCTATGAATTGGTTCATCATCATCATATGTAGATGTTTGAAATGCTAGTAGACTGAATAGCTTGATCAACTTTCAAATTTTCACTTTCTACAATATTATTCAATCTTTTGTTCTAACATCTATATGCATTCTTAAAGAATAACCAAGAAAATACCTTCATCAAACTTGGAATCAAACTTAGCCAAATTTTCTTCATCTGTTTTGATGTAGCACTTGCTTCCAAATATTCTGAGGTGTCTAATTGATGTTGGTATTCATCTTCATAGCTCATATGATATCTTATCAATCTTGCATCTAATATGAACTCTATTCAAAATGTATACAATAGTATGTGTAGCTTCTCTCTAGTACATATCCGATAGATTTTCTTGACATAACATTGTTCTTGCCATCTCCTGTATAGTCTAGTTCTTCCTTTCTACAACTCTATTTTGTTGTGGAGTTCTAGGAGCAAAAAATTATCTCCAAATCCCATGCTCTTCATAGAATCTCTCATACTTCTTAGAAGTGAACTCTCCACCCCTATTTGATCTCAAAACCTTGATTTTCCTTTTGATTTCATTCTCTACTAAGGCATTGAATGCCTTAAACTTCTCAAATTCTTTTGAATTTTCTTTCAAAAATGTAATCCAAGTCATCCTAGTATAATCATCAATGAACATTATGAAATACCTATCTCCTTGTAGAATTTTTGTCCTCATTGGTCCGCATAGATCTCTATGCACTAGATCTAATGGTTTGATATGTAGAATAATCCTTAGCAAGAAATTTTCTTTTTTTTTGCTTCCCTCCATTACATGGCTTGCAACATATTGATTAAGACTTTTTAATCTTTGGCATATCCCAGATCAATCCTTTTGAACTAATATTTACAATATCATCAAAATTCATATGTCCTAACCTTCTTTTCCAAGGAAAACTTACTTCTCTCTCCACAGTGAGACAAATTTTTCCATTCAACTCACTTAGATGATATATGTCATTTTTTGTCCTTCTTCCTTCCACAATCAATTCACTGGTGCTTGATGAACCTTGATTTTACAATGTTCAACACTAAAAGATAGCTTATAACCCTTATCACATGTCTAATTGACACTCAAAATATTATGCTTTGAACCTTCAACATACAAAACATCATGTGTCTTTGTTCTACCACCATCAAGACTCAAATCACCCTTAGGGTCATAGAACCACCTTCAAATTTATTAAAATTCATGAACTTACTTTTATCTCCAGCCATGCTGCGTGAGCAACCACTGTATATGACCCACAAGTTCTTCTTCTGAGCATGTAAAGCGGTTTGACAAATCATTTGTACTTTTCTAACTTCTTTTCTTCAGGAGATTTCTTCCAAACTTTATCTAATTCATGAATTCTACCTACTAATCCTTTTCTTCTACTTTTTGATAAAGGGTCCTCACAAAATTGCTTCTGTAGTTCCTTGCAATGTGTCCAATTTTTTTTGCATTTGTAGCAAATGATATTAAAATTTTACAAAGGTAAAAGTGCATTGTAGTTGAAAAAGTTATTTATTCTTATCAAAGCTTTCCTACAATCCACAACTTTATGTCCAAAATTATTGCAATTAAAACAATAACCAAAGAAAGGAAAATTGAACCTGATGTTGTATCCCTATCTTTTGGATCTTTCTCTCTTCTTCTGAAATTGAATAAAGTCATCATTCTATGTCATGCTTTCATCACTTGCCATGATCCTTTTAGACTTTGAATTTCCAAAGATAGTCACTTCCATACTTGCTTTAGCAGACTTCATAGTTTGTTGTATCACCTTGTTCTTTTGATCATCAAAACCTATACCAGTTTTGACATGCAGACCTCTTTGACTTCCCAATATATGATCTAGGGTTTTAGTACTCTTACCAAACTTCATTTGTAGCTTTTGATTCAATTTCTCAAGCTCTTTTCTTAATATCACAATTTCAATTTCCAACTTTTCACAGTTCTTATCTCTTGATAGCAATTTTTCTGTTAAAACTTCTTCAATCCTTTTTTCTTCTTCTATTCGGGTCTTTAGATCAACTATAATATTTTTTTCTTTCTTCAAATCTTGAGATACCTTTTCCTTTAGTCTTCACTTCTACAATTCTATTCTTTAGCCTTTTGATTTATTTTCTAGCACACATCAATTCTTCCACAAGATCTACTTCATATTCATTGTTTTCAAAATCCATTTTAGCATCTCCTTCAACAATCTCAAAATCCATAAACACAAATTTATCTTTTTCATCTCTGGAGAGATCTTCATCTTCTTCTTCAGTAGAGTAATCTTCTTCATCAATGTAGAAAATATTATGTTTCCTTTGACCTTTGAACCTTCTCTAAAATGATTTATTTCCACTCTTTTTCTCAACATTGTTAGAACTCTTATAGGGTCACTTAACCATAAAATGTCTTGCTTCACCACAATTAAAACACTTAAAAGGTAACTTGCCTTTGTACTTACTAGAACCTCTATGTAGCTTCTTGAAAAAGTTTCTTGGACTCTAGATTTGATCCAATATCAAAATCTTGATCAACATCCTTCCTAGATACTCTGAATGCAACCTCTTTCCTTATTGAATCTTTACTTTCAAATCTCATCTCAAAAGCAGTTAGAATTCCATGTAGTTTAGTCAACTTCAAAGCATTCAAATCTTTAGCTTCTTCTATTGCAAAGACTTTAGAATCAAAATTTCTAGGGAAAGATCTAAGTACCGTTTTCACAAAATTCTTCTCTTTCAAATTCTCACCAAGACCTTAGATAGAGTTGATGGCTTCATCAACCCGGAGTAGGAATGTAGTAATATTCTCATCTTTTCTCATCTTCAAACCTTCAAAATGAGCTCTATATGTTTGCAAATTTTCCTCTTTGAATTTTTCATCACCTTCATAAATGGCTTGCAATTTATCCCATATAGCCTTTCTTATTTTGTACTGCATCACTCTCATAAATTCAAAATTACTCAATCCACATAAAATAACATTCCTAGCCTTAGCATTGATTTCACAAGCCCTCTTTCTGGTCTGATCCCTTGGAGGGTTTTCAAGAATCCCATATCCCTCTATTACTAACATTCAAATGTCTATTGGACAAGATCCATCAAGTAAGACTCCATCCTAACTTTCCAAAATGTAAAATTAGATCCATCAAATAGTGGTGCTTTATTTCGAGAGGATCCTTCCCATGCCATCTCAGACCTACGTTAAGCTACTAGGCTTCTTCAAAGGAACATAGCTCTTATACCAATTAAAGGAAACAAAATCTACTGAGGGGGGTGAATCAATAGATCTACTTAATCCAAAATTATCAACTTTAACATTGATTAATAGATGACACGACTTAGAAATTTGTCTACAACATATATTATTCTACTTAGCAAATCTCACATAAGCAATTAAAACATGAAAACATAAAGCACACACATGAACACCAGATATATGTGGAAACCCAAGATGGGAAAAACCACAATGAGAATATCTTCTTGGATCTACTGCCCAAATCCAACCTCACAATGTAGAAATATACAAGTGAATTTTACACACTAAAGTAGACAACAATCTACTAGAGACACCAATCCCCAAATGAAAAATACAACAAGTGGAACACCAATCCTACCAAAATACAATGATTAATCTTAAAAAACTTCAAAGTAACTCAACACATGTGCCAGAGTCACAACTAGCACTCTTCCTTATTGTATACGATCTTTTGATACTAGCACTCTCTTTTCTTCACACTTCCTCACCAATGATAAACTCTTCTTCACATAGTCCAGTAATTATGATTCATGTGGTCACATCTAGATTCTTTACAATATATGTAAACATTTGAAATATATACATGAAATTGCATTAACACTCTTCCATGTTGTTCAAGAATCCACAAAGAGTCAAGCTGGCATAAGGTGGACCTAAATTCAAATTACATGAAACGTGCAACAAGTCGGTCTAAAATAACTTTCTTATTGCCAAAAAAACATGATGTTGTGTGCTACTACAAGAACCTTAACTAGGTCCTATCCTAAAACCACACACAAGATTTGAATTCCATATGCTACTAGTCAGTACCACACACACCTTAAACTTCAGCTAGTTGACAGACAAGAACAAAGAGCCTTCTGTCACTTCAAACTTCTTGCATACTGAGCATATCGTCCAAAAACTCAATAATTTGATAGAACTAGTGTAGGCATACTCTCCTTCCAAATAGTAGAGAAAAACTACATTTTTGAAAGAAACGCTGATCATAATTGTATTGCCAAAGAAATTTCTCTGCCCAAAAGATATCCTTGTGTAGACTTTCAGACCACCACAACCATACTGACTAAATACTCTACATGGTATATTAAGTGTATAGTACATGCCATCTCTTGGAAAGGTAGTTATGTCTCAATAAAAAGTGATGATTGATGAGACAAATTCTTCATGATTAACACCTTTTGATACACAACATGCTTCTAAAACTTTAAGTGAAGAGGAATATAGTGATAATTCTAGTACACCTACAATCTCTTTCATTCTTGGCAACCTTGACATCATTAACATTTCTGACAACCTTGACACCATTTAACATCAATGACAACCTATGTTCAACACACCCTAGGCATCCTTATGTAAATTGTAACTCTTAAATTTCCACACGAATTCCAAATAACTTTCTTCCAAGATAAAATTCAAAATTGTGCGGAAGAATCATTTGAATTCAAAATTTGAATGTGGATCTATGTTCCTAATTGGAAAATGGGTAGAACTAGCCAAAACCTTATTGTAACAAAAAATAATAATTTTTTTGTAATGTTGATTACCCACACCCCTAGATCTTCTTGCATTAATGCCCTTGGTCAAGGAAACACAAGGAAAGGGTGGGGAAATGTGGGTTAAAGTATTGAAGAAGTTATTTTATTTAAAAAATAAACTTTAGACTTGACCTTCAAGTTAGTGGAAAAGGAAATAATCAAGAAGTGTTTTAAGGGGTAGAAGGATCCCAAGAGCCATGTAGCTTGTCAAATTCACCAAAAAACAAAGAAGATAAAAAATATTTAATTAAATTGTTTAATTTGCCCTATTCCATTATTTTTAGCTTGATTTTAGCATGAATGATATAAATAGGTATAAACACTTGTATCATTAATTTCATTTTATTTTAAACAAGAATATAAATTGAAGATGTTTATAATTTAAATTAAGCACAAGAGGAGACTAAGTGAGCCATAATCTTGTTCAATATTTGATGAAGATTTTGAAATTTCTCAAAGCTCAAGAAGATGAATTTGTGTTTTGAATTCTTATTTTTATTTCTAACTTGGAGCTCTATGTCAATTGGAATAAATCCACATGTAGTCTTATCTTATCTCTAAGCAGTGTGGTGTTTGCACAACTACGACCTCATCTCATTGTTGTGTTGTTGTTAGATGGTTGCAATAATATCCTTTGTAAGCTTGAAACTTGGACTTGCAGCCAAAAACTTACTATTAGAATAAAGTGTTGTAAGAATGTTTAAGGGCTTGCTATGTTAAGGTATGGTATGATCTAACTTCTTCCTCTCACCTTAGTCACATTTCACAAAGATTTTAAACAAGATTAGATTGAATCCCTTAGGGGATGTGTAGTTGTGAGTACTAGGTGAGTCACTGCAATTATATACAAACAACTTAAAGTTTTTGCAAGTAGTAATAACTACCTATATGATGTTCTTGCATGCTTTTACTTTTTGTTCACTTCTATTTGTCTTCTTTTTATGTTCTCTACCTTATGTTTGAATTTTAACTAGTTTCTTCTCTTTAATAAATAAGAGAACAATCATTTTACTATTTGGTTGCAAGAGTGGTTAATGATGCAAAATAATAAGAAAATTTGATACAAAAATTGAGATAATTAAATTTTAAATGTTATGCATGCTATTGTATAGAGTCATATTCAAAGGAAAACATTACATAAGAAATAATGTCTACCACAACCAAGTATTCAAGACTGGAGTGGGAAACAAATATTTGAGTTTGAAAATATTAAAAATAAAATGATATACATAAAACTAAAAGTATATTATATTCAAAGGGTTGTAGTTCAATTGGTTGAGTACAATTGGTGAGGGTGATGGTATGTTTCTTGATTACGTCATCCACAAAGGTTCAAATCTTCGGACGTATGATATGAGACAGGGATTGTGCCCCAAACAACTTTAATGGAATAGATACCCCTCAGTCTTTGACTCTCAACTGAAGAAGTCTCAACATAGACTTGAGCTCCCATATCAAATTACAAAATGAACCCATGAGCTCCCATTACAGAAAGACGCTTGAAATACAAAGAAAACTATAAAGAAATTTTCTTGTCTGCACGTCCACATTAAACATGGATTCTTTAGGCAACAACTCTAACGGACAAGATAATGACAACCATATTACCAAATAAAATAGCAGATTGAAGTGCGCTCTAATACATTGGAAGAGCTATCACACTTATTTCATAATCACAAATTCATAAAACCCTAATAAATAGAAGCCTCGTGAGTATTAGACAGAGATAATTGCGCCCCTGGATCTCTGTAAGTACAAGTGCTATCATACAAAATAGAGTTATTAGCACTCTGAACATTGCTGTTGACAAAAGCATTCAGTTGGGCTCCCTTAGAATGAAGATTTCTTCTGTAATTTTCTTCCCCATCACTACTAGACCTCAAATCCATGACAGCTCCTCTGTTTTCTCCCACCAAAGTAATCACTCTGGTACCCATTTCCTCATCTCCCTCACCCACAGAAATCTTCTGCAGAGCATACAGTTCCGCCAATCTTCTTGACACATTTCTAATATCACTTTTAAAGTCTTTTTGACTGCTTCTCTCCCCAGGAGCTTTATTTTTCAGAGCCATCATTCTTCTCTCCTTGTTTGTATTCATGGTTGATGAGGATTGTTTATGAGAAAACTGAAAGAAACATCTGTAGACTGTAATATGGTGTTTCCTTTGTATATAAGAGCATGAAAATACTTTTGCTTTAATGTCCAGATTTGGGTAGTTCCAAAGGGAAGAAAAGCATCAAGAAATGGAAGCTGTAAAGTCTATTTCAAAGCTGTTGTTGATCAAGAGATTCGCTCTTGATATTGCTAGGTCTCCATATTCTTCTGGCTTTTTCTTTTTCCAGAGAGGAAAAGCTTGGCTAGGCTGTGAAAGCCACCGGGTTGATCCTTTATTCCACTGTCTGTAAGTAAAATATGCATCAACTACATTATTATGACCTTGAGAGAGTCATCATAAAAGAATGATGTAGATAGGAGGAGGAATATCACATAGCGTGGTAGTGACTTATGCAGGTACAATGTACAAAGCCTGTACTGGTTATGCTTGCTTTGTAATATCATGTGAGGAAGAAAAGTTTGAAAGAAACATGTTTGTTTGAAATCATTTTATTATTGTTGAGAATAATTTTTAGAATTGTAATAAAAGGCAAAGTATGATTGTTTGAGTGGCTAAAAAAAATCTATCTTTTATTTTAAATTTGATAATATATCAAAATTTTAATATTTTATAATTAGTATATATATTTTGAACATAATCTATGTATTATATATGTAGCAAATAAAACAGTTACAAAGTAAAGTAATTTTAAGTGTAATACTTCAAATTGATATTTCTTATATTTTTAAGATAGAAGTATTTAAGATATCTTTATTAATTTAATTATTAAATAGTCAATAATAATTTTATATCTTATTTTATTAAATAATAATAAAAAATATTATTTTTATTAATTAAAAAATAATTCTAATATGAAATTAAATATAATTTTAAAAAATCATTTATAACTATGAAAATAAATCTCTTTAAATTAAAAATAAATATAATTCCACATTGAGAGTAATGTATCTGATGGAAAAAATGGAAGTATCTTGTAAAGATGGCATATATAGAATCTAGTCTAGATTGGATATATTCCTTGAAGTTCTAGAATTATATTATAGTTCATAATTTGGAATTATAATCGTCAATATGAGAACCTTGTTAAATTTATTTATTTTCTTTCTAGAAGGGCTTTTAAAGGGTACATATGAACTATAGTAAGAAATATATATATATATATATATATATATATATATATATATATATATATATATATATATATATATATATATATATATACTATATATATATATATATATATATATATATATATATGCAGGGGTTATATATATATATATATGTGCAGGGGTTATATATACATACACACATACACATTCACATACACATATACATATACATATACATGCACATACACATGCACATGAAACCAATAATCTATTGACATCTCATAATTTGATAGAGGTTAGAAATAAATGAAATATTAATCTAAATTACCTTTAGTAAACAACCATTATATATGTTTGAAGATAATACAAAGGTGTACAAACCAATTTTAAGGTTGTCATCCTATATGATACATATAAAGATATATGTACATAGATAATACCAATCTTTGGTATATAAAATAATATAAGAAAATTTAATTATTGTCTTTAAGTACAAGCAATATGTCTTCTATTAGGTTGTATGGAGGAAGATCATAATCCAAGTGATTTTCCTCCAATCACATACTGATAATCTCCTATACACCTCCCCACTACAAGTTGTTTGAACCTTCAACAAGGGTGATAGGTAATGGTATCTACAAAGTAACATGTCTAAATTTGATAATCAAGTGTAAATCTGAGTACTGACACTATCAATGTAATTAGCCATGTAGACCTTAGATTCCCTTTAGCTTTATATGGCATCCAACTACCATGCAATCATGTAAGTATTGTGAACTGATAATGCATGTAACAAGCATCACTTTGGCTAAAGCATTCAAATATAATTATATTATGATTATAAAAATTATAGGTCTAGTATTCAAAATACTAGTATCTCTTGCTTAACTCAAAATAATGATTATTAAATAAATTTAAAAAATACAAGATACATTTCAAAGTACAAGTTTCTAGAATACCATAACATTTCCTATACTCCTTGCATATCTTAACTCTAAGTGAGAAACATTCTATTTAAATATGGTCTACTTATAGTCTCAAACATGTAAATTCATATATAAAACCCAATTGTAAATTCAATTATATATTTTTTGAAGAGTTAAAAACTCAACGATAAATATGAAAAAAATGTATAAATCTATTCCAAAGAGTGGACAAACCAATGATAAGTAACACAATCAAGTATAATGTTGTTCTAGAGAGTGAATAGTTTAATGATAAGTAAACAATCAAGTAAAATTTCATTTCAGAGAGTGAACAACCCAATAATAAATATACAACCAAGCATAATGTTGTTCTAGAGCACTTGAAATACAACTAATGAATATGGTGAAATTACACAATGTAGAGTAGGGGGATTTTTCACCCCTAAGGCTCTAGGTTATGGGAGAGCCTCAAGGAATGAACTTCCCTAAACTACCTCAGATTGTTTGACAGGTTAAGAGAGAGGCCAAAAAGGAAGGGAAAACATAGCACTGTTTCCCTTTTTCTAAAAATAGATGTTTCAAACTAGAAAGATTAGACCTAATATCCTCTATAAAGTGGTCTATTGTTCTATTATTGTTAAGATGTATAGCTAGATTATCATGTTTTGTTTTATTGTACTTTGTTATTGGACTTGATCAACCCAATAACTTTGCACATGTGGCTTATAAAGTATTATATATGGAAAGAGGATACTCATGTAGTCTGGAATGCATGATTATCATCTTAGAATATATTAAGTATATATATATTATATAGTTTCAATGATGAATGAATACATAGTATGAGATATGTATGCCATTCACTAGATAAATGTTATGTCAACACATGATGATAAATATGTAAATCTAATATTGAAGTTATGTTAGAAAAATTTGATAAAGTTAAAAAAAAAAAGCGATTAAACATATAAAATCTAGCATTATTTTCTTTGATTGTAAATTCTTGATATGTATTTATGGTTTTGTCATGGTTTTTGATTGGAAAGAATGACTCTCTTAGTACTTGTTATTTTAAAAGTGAAATGAGAAAAAAAATATATTATGAATTCAAAAGAAGAAAAGGATGTAGATGAAGTTAAAATTATATATTGAAGTATTTAATATCAATTTCTTCAATTATTGATTATGTGTTCTTTGAGTTGTGGTGCAGATGCATCTTGTGCTACTAAGGACAATAGTTAATTTATAGGGGGAGAATTGTTATGAGACTTTTCCCCGTAGAAGAAAAATAAAAAAAGAGAATAATTTAGTAAAATAAGAACTATTGTAATAGTTCTAGAGAAAAAAAGTAATAAAATAATAATAAGATTTTTCATGGGATGTTATAATGTAATTATTCTCGAAAGGGTATGTTAGTTGGAACTACCCTTTGTGCTGTATAAAAACCCATGAAAACTAAATTATTTGGGGGAGACAAGAAAAAAAGGAAAAGCAAGTACAACACATTGTGGGAATAGGGTTCTAGGTTAGCAGGCTGTGAGCAAGATGGAGAAGGGGCACTCCTATAGTGGGTGTCCAACCTGGGGTACAAGTGTGTGCACTTAGGATGATCCTGGATAGGGCATGGTTTTGTGGCATGAGTGTTGGGCATTGTTCTGGTGGAACCAACACTTGTGTAGAGTGGCAAATTCTGATTTCCTCCCAGACTGCTCACAGAAGGAAGAGGCTAAATCAAGGACCATTCCGGCAATAGTTGGGGATTTCTTCTGCACATTTCAAAAGATAAGTATTAATAGAAAGCCATAGAGGTTTCAAACTACTAACCAGATAACTCATTGTCTAAGGATGAAAGCATGGGAACTAGACTCCAACACATCATGTTAGCATCTCAGGGACATGATGGTATCCTGTACAGATGGAGGTTGGATAAACAGTTATAAAATATAGAGGGCCTACTTACAAACTGACTATTGAAGTTTTACAATTTGATACATAAAATATAAAAAGAAAAAAGTATAATGAAAATAATATCGAAAAGCTAATCTAGTACATAAATGGCAAAGAAAGAGTTAGAAAAGATACCATTCATTCGAAATCCAACTCTTCAGTTATAACTCCAAATGGATGAATGAACACCTACACACAAAAATAGAAAAAGTATTGGATTTTCTTTTAAGGTTTGCCACAATCAAAACCCCGTTTTGGTGTTCCCACCTCCATGGACAACCAAGATTCCACAATATAGAGAAAATTGATAAAGAAAAAATGGAAAAGACACTATCAAATAGAGTGTAAAGACAACCTAAATGCTACTCTATAAGATACAATGATGCAAGTAAATGAAAAGAGAAATATCACCTTCCCTTCTACTAGCACTCAAGGCTAAGAGGAGAAGATGATGAGAGATGATGACTTTCCAAGAGAATGGATCTTTGTAGACCCTGCAAATATAATGGTGCTGCAACACAAAAGTGATGTAGAGTCCAGGAAGAGAACTTGTAGCAACAAGAAGAGGTAAGAATGATCAAGAAGAGATCAAGAGAGTGAGAATTAGCAAGAGAGATCAAGAGAGTGGAAAGAATTAGCATGAGGAAGTAAAAGAATGAGTCTGAATGAGAAAAAAAGGAGGTAAGGAGTTATTTTTTGTTGATCAATAGAGGGTGTTTATCCATTGGTTACATACTTTCTAGGTGAGTTTGTCTTCAGCATCACTAAACAAGCTTCTTGGAATCTATATTTTGATAGTTAATTTAACCAACTTGGATCAAGTGCATGTATTCTCCTTTTCATCCCTCAAGGTGATTTCATACCTAAGTCATTTAGGTTAGCTTTTCCATGCATGAACAACATAGTTGAATATGAAGCCTTAATCAATAGATTAATAAAAAAAATTCAATGGAATATCAGTCAGCTACATGTATATGGTGACTCTCAACTCATCATCAAACATGTTAATGATGAATTCCAAACTTGAGATGAAAAATTGCTCCCTACAAGTGCATGGTTGAGGATTTTAAGAAATATTTTGTACACATCCAATTTGAGTAGGTCCCTCTTCTCCAAACTAAATTAGTTGATGCAATAGCCACCATTGGCTCCTTGTTGGACATGCCCCATGAAAACCATGAATGTGAGTTTAGTCAAACAAATTTTGGTTTTGGCGTATGATATGGACTGAATAAGGAAATGGTGTGTGAAATCATTGGTCTTAAATCCCCTTGGTACCATGACATATACACCTTCCTTCATGATAACATCTTACTACCTAACCTTACATGTAATCAATGTTGATCTTTCATCCAACGTTCATCTTGTTATACCATCTTAGGAGACACTTTATATCATTGGAGCTATGATGGTTACTTAATATGATGTTTGAACACTATGGAAGCCAATTGGTGTTACACAAAGTGCATAGTGGTGTGTGTGGAGCTCATAAAAGTGGAATGGTTCTTGCTAAGAAACTTCTTTAAACAAACCATTATTGGTCCACTATGGAGCATGATGCATGTGAATATGTTAAGAAATGTGTACCCTGTCAGCAACATGTAGATTTGATACATGTGTCATTTCAAGCATTGCATCCCATTACTTCACCATTGTCATTTTCATAATGGGGTCTTCATCTAGTCAACAAGATACGTCCTCATCATCTAAGGGTGATCCCACAATAGTGTTTACACTTTTTAGGACATCCTAATTTTTGCTGAAATTGCATATTTTTAGAAAATATAATGATTTAATCCTTGAAAAGTTCCATTTAAAGGATTCTAATTGAAGAGGATTTGATTAAACCACCTTAGATCAAACCCCCTTGGATAGAACCCCACTAGTTTTAAACCATACCTATAACAAGGTCTCCTTTACACCTATCAAAATGCTGATAAAAAACCACTTTTGATTTACCTTTTGGGGGATTAAATGAATTCATTTAATTTTTTTAAGTATCTAGTCCTTATTATAAGCTTCCCAAAAGTATAATTTTAAATATATTTAATTTGATTATTATATTTATTTTTTATTTCTTGTGAATGTAGGTTTTTCACCAAAAATCAAGCTCTCTATTCTACACCTATGGAAAAATAGTAGATTACCAAAAAAAATCTGAAAAATATCTATACACTTGATATTGATGTCCTTGATCCAAAAAAATTTGAATTTCAATACATACAAAAAAAGTTGCGTTAGCAAGTAAACCTATGTCTAAATTGTAATTGGTTTGACTTCAAAACTTAATTAAGAAAAAAATATTCAATAAAACACTATGAAACCAAATGCATGCACTAGATATCATAGTTACAAAACTAAATTTGAAAAAAATATAATTTTATCCTTAATAAAAAAAAAGTTATGTTAGCAAGTACACATCACTCTCTGAAAATGGTGTTTACCATTAAAAACTAGTTATCGAAGGAGATGGGAAAAGAAATGAAATTTGATTCCAATTTTTTTCAAAAAATATATTTAGAATCTATAGACAAAATGTCACAAATCACTAGTTTTCATCATCTTCAAATTCCTCATGGATTAGCAACTATAGGTATCCAAAGTGAAGAAAAAGTTCAAAATGTTCATTTCAATGTTATGTTTGGCTAGAAAGTGTAAACCACTATTGTGGGATCACCCCTAATGAACACACATTCATTATCACCACCATTTAATACTTCACTTGAAGTGGGTGGAAGGCATTCCTCTCACTTTCATCACTAGCCTCCAAATTTCCAAATTCATCATATATCATATCATTTGTAGGTATGGTATCCCTTCCACCATCAATATCAACAATAGTAGACCTTTTAAGAACCAACATGTTTGTAATCTTTGTGAAAAATTCCACATATAACACCATTGTTCCACCCCATATTATCCTCAAGGTAATGACCAATTGGAGGCAAATAATAAGACCTTAATCAAAATCCTCAAGAAAGTTGTCAATGAAACTGGTTGTGACTAGCATCTCTATCTAAATCCTTCCCTTTAGGCTTATCACACTAGTATTTGTACCCCTACCAATACTAATCCACACTCATTAGTCTATGGTTCCAAAGCTATCTTGACAATATAATTGGAGCTCCCATCCTTACACATTTCATTGAAAGATATCCATAATGATGAGTATTGGGTTACATACATTTGAGTAAGCTAGAGCTTCTTGAAGAGCGGTGCCTCAACACCTACAACCATCTCCAAGCATACTAGAATAGGATAAGGAGAAGTTAAAAGAAGAATATTAGGCCTCACTAATTTCAACTTGGTGATCTTGCACTTAAGGAGAATAGTGAAACTAATAGGACCAAGAAAATAAGGGAAAATTTAAGGCTAATTGGTTGGGTCCTTATGTTGTTATTGTAAAATATGGTTTAGAAGCATCAATTGGATAATATTAAAGGAGAATGTCTGGATGAACCTATCAATATAATCCACATCAAAAGGTTCTATACCTAAATCAATTGAATTACCCCACCTCTCAAAAATCGGGAAAATGCAAAAGAAATTCAAAAAGATAAAATTCAAAAAATTAAAAAATTAAAAAATTAAAAAATTAAAGAGAAATAAGTTGTCCCCTAATGAAAAGAACCTTTGGTAGCATCTTGGACAAGTGTATGTGATGAAAACCTAGCCACAAGTGTCATACGTAAGTGGCAATTCCATTATCATACTCGTCCTCCTCTACCTTTGATAATCAGTCTATCCACATATCATGATCCCATATTTTAGTATCTACCATCTATCCACCTATCCACCCATCCCTTAGGTATATTTTTTTGATCATTAAATGAGTAATATTAACTATCCCAATTATTGAGCTTCTGTAATTTCACCTTTTCTAAAAATAACATTTACTATTTTTAGTAAACCCAGTTTTCAAAATTGCCAATCAAGACCTATAGATAAATCGGGTAAATTAGATTTTCAAGATAAAATTATAAAATATTTTTTGGGAGAAAAAATAATAAAAATTTTAAATTTATTATTAAGGTTCCAATTTGGGCATTGTAATTTTGGAGAAGCTATTTTGGAGCAATTTTGGCATTTAGTGGCTTATGACAAGTTGGGACAAGTGGCAACTTGCATTGAAGTGGAAGAAATCACATTTGGACACTTGGCACTGGAGGTTACATGCACTACATGCTAAAGGGAATCTCTCCATGGTCGTTACTTTTGGGTCCCCAACTTGGAAATTGAATATTTTTCGATAAAACATGAATTTGGGCTTCATTTTGGATCATTATTGTTGCAAAATTTGGCTGAGTGTTTGCTCTTCTTCAGAGGCTGGTAAGCGATGAATAAAGGATCTCCAAGGATGGTAAACCAAGGATATTGAGACTCAAAGAAAGTGGTTCTAAGGTTCTCTAGATGAAATTTCATCCGGAGATTTCCATTATGTTGAACGCTCATTAGTTTGGTAAATTGTCTCAGTTTATTTGCAAGGGTTTGGTGTAGTTTGGAGTGCATCGTGTGGATTTTTGAGTTTCAGATGGTATTTCTGTTGTGAGCAGCATATTTTGATGATGTTACAGTATTCATATATGTACTTTTCTTTTGGAAACATTTTATGAACATTGGGGTGAGTTTGTGTGGTGTTTGCACTAGTTTGGAAGTGAGTTTGGGTTGCCAGTTGGGAATTTATTTGGGTATTTTTCTGCAGCTATAGCTTGCTATTATCAGTTGTTTATGACATAAACCTAACGTAATTTTCAAGTTATTATCATTCATAAATCTCCAATATTAGTTGCACACTTTATTGATATATATTTGAATATTTTGGTGAAGGGTTTATCCTACCCGATTTACATCCCTTTTCAATTTATTAGAAATCAAGGTGTCCAAGCTTCCAATTTGTTGTTTCTGTTCATTCCTATTATATTATGTATTTAACAACAAAAATGATGTAATTCCATGTGGATATTTTAATAAAATGTTTGACTTTAATTGCATATTACCCGATTTCCATTTGGTGTAATTTTGTGCTAATTTTGGTATACCCAATTTGCTCTAATTTGAGTTTGATTAGAAAGGAGATTTTCAGATTTGAATTAAAAATTTATTTGAGGGATATTACAGTGGTATCAAAGCCATGATCTTGCCAGCCTGAGGGTTTGATCATATTTTGCAGAAAAGGAAAGAGGAGTTTAAACATGGTTGATGTTGGTGATCCTATGGAAGATTTGGCAAGAGATCTAGCCATCATCAGAGAAACCTATGCCAATCAAGATGAAGGATTTAGAATTTCAGTCCCATATAGTGATTATGCCACTCTAATGTAAAAGATGTCAGTTGCAAAGGGATACAAACATCACCCAAGACAGAGTAGAAGGGAAATTGTAAAACCTTCAACACCAATTTTTGATGGGTCAGACAAGATCTCAGTCAGAGCATGGTTATTTGAGATGCAAGACTATTACTATTCCAATTCCATGGAGGAGTAATTTTCCATTGAATATGAAATCTTGCACCTTGAAGGAGTTGCTCATGATTGAAGATACCAAAGTATGAACACCCAAGATCACATTCAGGTAAATTCATTTGATGAATTTTGTAAAAGGTTGATTGCTAGATTTGAAGAAAAAAGGTTGAAAGAGGATAAAAAACTTGAGACGATTATAGAAACAATTGAGACATAGATTCAAGATATAGAGGAGATGGTGGTGATGAAACATAAAGAAAAATAAGATATGCAAAAAGAAGAGAGATTTCAACTAGATACACTCCAAGCCATAGTGGTTGAAGGTAATGATTGTTTAATTAAAGAAAATATTTCAGTGCTTCCTAGTGAGCTTCCATTTTAGGAAAATGTAAGTATGGAAAAGGAGTTAGTGCCAAGTGTGGATGGTCAATATGATAGCTCTATTGCTGGAAATAATTTCATGATGGATTCTATAGCTCAACCTTATCCTACTAATGATCTTCATTATGAGAGTGAAAAAATTACTATGAATTTCTCAAAAACTCCTAAATTAGCAAAGGGAGATTTTAGTTTTGGGAAGTTGGGGCATGAATCTCTCAAAAAGGAAAGAACATGTGAGAAGCACAATGAATAATTTTCCATTGATTGTAGAAATAAGACAACTTTTACTTGTGACCTAAGTGTGCCAACACCTAAACATGTTGAGGGTCTATATTGGAATGAATTTCCCTTTCACTTCAATGTTGTTTCAGTTTCATCTCAGGAGTTATGCGAGGAGGATTACATTGAGGAAGCTAAGGTTGAAAGGTATGGTGATGATGTTGAATGCAAATCATATTTTTAATTGTTTAGTTTTGATTCTAAACCAAAATATAGCAGCCTTTTTATTGATCAAAGACACACAAGCCTTGGTTGTGAGCATAAACACAATAGCCTTGTTTTCCATAAAATGGATAGAGGAGAAGTTCATGAGGATTGGGACAGCCATGGTGCTACTAATGACAAAGTAGTGCAGCAAAGGAATGATGGAGAATACAATTTCAATTTGATACAACCACTAAGGAGATTACAAATCTCAATACTGAAATAGTGGGTATGTAATGCATTCTACTCTTCAAGTATTCAAATAATTATGTGTGTGCAATGGTTGCATTCCATGTGTGACATTCTACATAATCATCATTTTAGAATAATAAATAACACATGTGAAGGGAAAATATGGTTTTGGAAGGAGTACCTAAGGAAACAATGGGATTAGACACATATTTGAAGACTTCTTGCAAGAGATAGGTTTCATGGATAATAATATTTTTTATGATGGAGGATATGCATGCTATCACATTTTATGGTAAGGATTATAGTCTTTATTTTGATTTTCAAGAGTTTCCAGATTAGCATAGAAAATTTTTCAGTAACATGTTCTCAATAATACCATTGGATAGAGGAATCCAACATGCCATAGAGTTGGAAACTATGTGGAAGAATGATGTCACGTATATTGACCAAGACATTGGTGTTCAGAGCTTTTAAGAGGATGCAACAATATAATCTTTGGAAGGGATTGAAAAGATAAACAACTCATGCCATGTACTTTTCATTTCCGATCCATTTGTTGAAGGATATGATGTTTTAAGGGATGATATTTGGGATTCCTTAACACAAATGTTGGGTTCCATTCAATTTGAAAGCATGTGGTTGACATATACTACACTATGTGTTTATGAGGAGTTACAAGATGTCTCCATTAAGGGGTGTAAGTGTGGAATAAGTATGAGTAAAATAACACTTCTTAATAAGACATTATATCAAAGATTCAATGATTAAACTAATTTAAAGAAAGAATCTACTGAAAGCGTCATATTGTTCTCCATCTCTAAAGATTTATTAAGTCATAGGGCTCTCAAATTTTATAAACATTGTGACTGTTAAAATGCCAATCTAGATAATGAGATGATGCTAAAATGCAATGATGTAATCCTATATGATGATTGCAAAATTATAAAAGGAGGCTACTATAATCTAAATTGATATGAAACTATGATGAAAGAAGCTATAGTAAAACTATGATGCAACTATGATTATGATTCTACTGATGCTATGATTGCTATTACTAAATGATTCCATATTCAATTGCTTGAATGCTAAGATGCTTGATTGCTTTTCCTGTAGAGTAAGTTTGAACAAAGATGAGGATTCTCGCATCCATTCCCTATTGAAGAAGGCTATATATATAGATTTCACGGTAGCACATTGTGACGGGGTAGCACAACAAAGGCTTGGATTCAATTTGGAGAATTGAATGGTGAGAGATTGAGAAGCTGGAGTTGGTGAAGGGAATGGTTTCTCCCCATGAAAACATCAGGCAAGATGATAGGAAGGATCAAAGGAAGAAGATTGAGAATATTGCCTACAAATTTGTCTCCACAACTTCCCGTGAATACTAGTTGAATTAAATTGGATTTTGGAATATCAAATTTGGTAGGTGAGTGAATAGAGGAATTTGCTTTATGCCTTTATTTAAATATTTTGATTTATTTAAATTAGCAAAAAGGGGAATAAATAATTTAATAAAAACAAACTATAGAAGTTGTTTATTAAATTAAATAGAATGAATATGATAATTAAACAATAAAGTGTAAAAATTTGTTTATTTAATTAAGATTGAATGATGTGATAATTAAATAACACAAACTATAGAAGTTGTATATTTAATTAAATCTAAAGAATAGAATAAATGAACTATAAATAAATATTTCTATTTATTTATTAGTAGAGGAAATTAAAGTAATTAATCAAATTAATTAATTAATTAATTTGATTATCCAGACCATTTTTAGGTGTATACATTTTGCCCCTCTTTGAAGTGATGTGTTTACGCATTGCTTCAAAGAAAATTTTGTGCTGTTGCTGCTAGTATCGATGGAAATTTTTTTAGTATGCCCCAGACATGATTTTCAGGGGATTGATGGATATATGCCCTCTCAGGAGATAAAATTGATGAATTTATGATTTTTTTGACTTTTTTGGAATTTTTCTTTTCTTTTCTTTTTTTTCTAATTTTTCTAATTTTTCAATGACTTGATGAAGATTCAATGAGGATTTGGCAATGAAATAATTTATCTCCCGATAATTGATGTAGAAAGTTTTCCCTTGGTTGACATTGAATTAATCTCCTCTTAATTTTTTTTTAAATAATCCCACCAAAATCCCACCTCCAATAACCTATAAAAGGTTAAAAAGGTCCTTTTCAAACTCATTTGTGCATTTTGACTTTTGAAAACTTTGTGAGAGAGACCTATTTGAGCCACTTGGAGCGAGATGTCGATTCCTTATCACACCCACCAGTTTGAGTGTGTGTAACATCATTAGCACCCGACCGCCTACGGACCTCCAGAACGTACCCCTTAACCCCTTGGTTTTTGTGCATTTCCTCATTTTTAGCACATTTTTAGGGTTTAAATTTTTTAAAATCTTTTAGCGCATCTGTTTTCTGTTGTAGCACTTCCATTTTCTATTTTAGCGTTTCGAAAACTTTAGCACTTAGCTCTAATTTTTTACCGCTTAGGTGTAGTGTTTTAGCGCTTCAAAAACTTTAGCGCTTAGGTCCACTATTTTAGTGCTAAAGTAGGATAAATTAGCACTTTTAAAACTTTAGTGCTTAGGATAGATTCTTTAGCGCTTTGACCTTCTATTTTGGTGGTCAAATTAGATTAGTGCTTCGACCTTAAGTTTTAGCGCATTGACCTAATAGAATAGTGCTTTTGGTAAAATGGCGCTTTGACTGCCTGTAATAGTGCTTTTGACTAATGAAATGGCACATGTCATGATTTAGTGCTTTGAATGCTTATTTTAGTGCTTTGAATGCCTATTTTAGCGCATTTAAATCAAATTGATGAAGTTTGTCAAATTTGTCCTTGATTTTGTCAATTTTTGATCATGTCAGCCGTTGGTTTGATATGATTGATAATCCTGATCAAGTAGATGATGTTCAACCTCATGATAGGCGAGGTCTGATGTTTAATTGATGGTAATTATCCTCATGATAGGCAAGGAATAATTATAGTTTGATTGATGAACCTCATGATAGGTGAGGTTGATTTGATGTATTGATGATTGACCTCATGATAGGTGAGGTTGAATGATTGTTTGCTCATGAGATTTAATCAAAAGTCTCACCAAGAGCTGATTAGGTTTGATAAGATAATTGATGTGTGATGATTTGACAAGGAATACTGACTTTGATCATTTCATGATGATAGGAGGCTTTGACGAACCTCCAGGTTTGAGAGCATTTCCCATGGACATTCGATCTAATACCACAGTTGGCCCAGCCTGAGACAACTATTATTACATGTTGTGGATTGTATTCTCTATTATTTATGTCCTAGATTAGGATTAATCGAGGTCTCTTGATAGCTTTAGTTGAGAGATGGCATAGCGATCATAACACCTTCCACCTTCCTATCAGTGAGATGACAGTCTCTCCAGAGGATGTCTAGAGGATCCTGCGGATACCAGTTGTGGGTGACATTGTTGTATATGATTCATTAGATTAGGGTGGTATCGATGCTCTTCAGAGGGTGTTTGAGGATGAGCACATTACTAGAGAGTGGATTCCATGGCAGGAGATGGTGGCTGATTACACCACTTTGCTAACAGTGCTTGCTGGATTTATCAGTGGATTTCTTTGTCCTGATTGCAAGTCAAAGGGATTCTCTGTTGGTTGGGGCTGAGTACTAGAGAGTATGGTCATTCATGGGACCAAATATGCTTGGGGAATGTGTATGCTCACCAACCTATATCATGATTTACATTCAACTATGTATCTTAGAGGTTGGAGTTTATTGGCCGGTGTCACTTTGCTTTAGGTATGGGTGTGGGAGCACATAGCTGTCACACATCCAGTGCCAGTGAGACAAAGACCACCTATGAGATTGTATGTATTCAGATATGTAGGCCATCTTACTCAGTCCAGACTGGGTAAGTTAGAGTACTGGAGGAGAGTGATTGATGATATAGATTTTCTAACATGGCGTCCCTACCTTGAATGTGAGCATTGGGACAAGGATGATATTTAGGTGCCTTTTCTCTATCAGTCGATGCTACTGATTGGTTGGACTCATTGGGTGTTAGAGAGATTTTTGATCAGATGAGTGTATAGACAATATGGTTTGGTTCAGGGTATGCCCCAGGGTGTTACTCATTATGCCCGTCGGCAGTTAGATTCTACAAATTGGGGGCCTGGTTTGTCATACAATGCTGTTGTTCAAGAGTATTAGTCTTTACAACCATTTGAGTGGGACATCCATCTAGAAATTATTGAGCCACCAATTACAACAAATTATGTCGAGTTTTTGGCTTTGCATCCTTTTCCATGTCTTACTATTCCTGATGAGCCTGCCCCATTATCCGTAGAGGAGGATGTTGTTGTTGTACATGGTCATAGGCGGAGGAGAGAGGAGGTTGAGGTGGAGGATGTGGATGTTGAGGAGGATGTTGGTGAGGAGGAGGATGTTAGTGAGGAGGAGAATAGTGGAGATGAGAGCAGTGGGGATGAAAGCAATGGGGATGAGAGCAGTGGAGATGATTATAGATTTGACAGTGGATATGTTGCAGGTGGGTCGGGCCCTACTTTATATTTTCCTGAGGATACAGTGCCTCATAAGAGGTAGGTAGTGAGAGATGTTTCAGATCAGTTGTAGATTGCGAGCCTTCAGGTGCAATTAGAGACCGTTCAAGAGCATCTTTTTTCAGGCTCAGGGTCTATTAGCACAGACTCAGGCTCAGATGCAGGCACAGGCCCAGTCACATGTAGAGGCTTTAGCATCAGTGAAGGCTCAGTTGGCTACAACATAGACTCATATTGCAGCATTGACAGGCAAGAGGGATACTGCTAGGAAGACTGCAGGGGGTGCTCAATCTTAGATTGCTTCCTTGACCGCGTGAGAGGGATGCCGCTAGGTAGACTGCAGTGTCAGCTCAGGCTCAGATTGCATCCTTGACTGCCAAGAGGGATGCTACCAGATTTATAGTAGAGGGTACTCAAGCTACAACCGATAGATTATAGAGATTGGCAGATGGTACCTCTTTAGCAGATTATATGAGAGAGATTTCCCATATTGGTGGGGAGGTGGAGTATTATAGAGGTAAATATTATGATGACGTCCCTTCTGAGTAGAGAGTGAGCTATAGGCAGTCCCGATCTGGCAGGAATCATTCTAGGACTATCAGTGTGAGTGTGACATAGCCTCTTTGGAGAGATCCCAGAGATTCTGGTACATCTGGTGGTGGTAGAGGGACCCGTCCTGCTATGCATGCTTTGTCTGGAGCCAACAGTACTTAGCTTTAGATGCAATTTCTCTTTGTTATTTGACATGATGATGTACATTCCAATTACAACCATTTTTTGATGATATATATGTCTTCATTTTAGACATCATTGTATACTTGACTTTATTATTTTGATCTATATGATATGCAGTGGACTCTTCAATCCATAATGTGTTCTACATGATTCTCTGATGGATGCATTTACTTTCATGTTCTATATGCTATGTGATGATCCTTTTATTATGATGTTATGGATGTAGTTTATATCATGATGATATGCTATGATGTATGATGTTCTATTTATGATTGTGCATAATGAATGTATGGATGCATGATGTATGGATTCATGATGTATATGTATGATGATGTAATTATATACATGATTATGAATATGATGTGTTTAAATGATATACGATATGTGATGTAAATGGGATGTGTGTATTTTTATTTTGGTGTAAATGCAAATATATGATGTAATAAATGGATAAAAATGATGAATGATATATGATGTAATAAATGGATGGAAATGTTGTATGATAAATGATATGTTAAATGATTGTATTCTATGTGATGTGATTTGATGGATGAATGAAAAATGTGATGATAAAGATTTATTTTTGAGATTTTCTTTATGCAATATGTGATATGGAAAATATGATATGATGAATGAAAAATGATTTGATTCAAATGTATGAATGTTGAAATGATAATTAAATGCTTTCTAATGTATGCAAATGAATATGATGATGCAACTATATGATCACGATGATGTTTTTGTTAATGTCAAGTATACTCAATCTATTTATGAAAAAAGATAAGTATTAAATTGAATCCTTCAAGAGCTTTTGTAACAAACACTTTGCAGATGCAAAAATTATTATGAATGCAATCTAATTTAACCATGCAAATCTATATGCAAATATTGGCATTTTAACAATACTTTTGTGCATTGTATCATCATAGAGATTTAAAAATGTTGAAAGTGAGTACAAGAACCAATGGAATAGTTTAGACCATGATGACCTGAGTACTACTTCCATGATTTTTGATAGTGCAAGCTAACACAAGCATTGAGGTATAATTAAACCGAGATGACCTAAGCATTTCTTGTGTAAAACAGACAAGAATTAACCACTTTCCTAAGTGAATTGGAATGTCATTCATGATACTTTGTAGAGCACTTCTCGTGACAATTCACACAATAATTATGATTAATTCACAAACAACAGATAAAGAAAAAATAATTCTCCTTCTTTGCTTCTCTAGTTCAATACATCATCGAGCAGCTCTAAAGAAATGATAGCAATGATCAAAGTACAACATATCCAACTTTTGTTTAAAGTATTTTAATCATTATTCAGATTAGATCATCCATCTTGATTTTATGATGTTTTGTGATTTTCGAGATTTTGACCAAAGACCTAACTTAAAGACGCATCCTAGGGGCCTCAGGGGTTGATCAAAGATTAGCCTTTCCTATGTTATACACACAAAGACCACATAGTTCGACTAAAAAAATAGTTTTTTACTTTTTGAGATTGACTTTTTGACTTGTTTTTGGATTTTCTATTGTGATATGGATGTCCAATGTGTTTCCAATGTTGATTGATGTTCCATGTTGGGTTGTATTTCGTTCATTGTTTTTCTTGCGTTTTGTCTTCCTACTATTTTTCCATTTTGTTAAGCTCAATGTTTATTGCCCCTAGTGATGTCTAGATGTTGCCCACAAGCTAGGGTGAGACACAATCACTTGAAATGATATGATAATGGATGCAAAATGATGGTGAAAGTAACAACCATGACATGTGTCCAATAGATGGAAAAGTTGGTTAAATCACAAATAGCACCTGTTTCCAAATTTTCACTATATGTTTTTATTGCACTTTTTAGTCTTTTTGATTTTTTGTATTTTTTTTTTACTTTTTTTGTATTTTTCTCTTCTTTTTTTTGGATTTCTAATTTTTGATTTTTTTGGATTTTGCGGCTTTTTTTTTCATTTTTTTGGATTTTTTAGGATATTTAAGATGAAATGAGATGATATGACTAATTGAAGGAACAAGATACCCCACAATAGGGGTAATGCAACCATGGTAAATGATAGATCAAAATGAAAGATTCATTGCAAAATATGTCACACAAGCAACATATCTCTTGCCGAAAGATGATAATGGTTGATTGATTAAGATGCCAGGAATTATTGATTCCATAAGGCATGATGATGATAAGTACTTAGGATCACTGATTTCCTCTAAGTACAATAAGATTGATGATTGTTGATGATTGATTGACAAAAGATATGAGGATTGGATAATGTTTTGTAGCTAGGCTCAAATATGATTTGCATGATAAGATTCAACGTTGCAAAGGGACATGATGACATGGATTTTGATAAGCTAGGAGATATGGAATAGAAGAAATGTAAGGATAAAGATAATGAATGGAATGATCAAGATCAACTAGATAAGATACATACACAAGGCCCAAGTATTTTTCCCCTATTCCTCATAAAGACCAAGGAAACGAAGAAAGGATGTATTTAGTAAGAATGATGGAATATGGATAATATGAAAGATATGGTATGGAAGATATGGATAAAGTGTATAGGATAAGATATATGATGTTCAAGAAGATCCTTAAACTTTTCAAGATCAAAGGTGGAAACGTAAGGAATGAGCATAGAAAGGATAATGACCATGAATGATAAGATGGATGAAACTTGTTGCTAAGTGTAGAGTGCAAGAGGAATATGGAAGATATGATATGGATGATAGGGAAATGGAGGAAGGACTTAAACATCAAGTTTCACAACCAAATATACCTCTAATAAACCATGGCAATGGGAATTAGACTCCTAAATGTTGGCAGATTAATGGTATGATGGAAGAATCTAAGGACTTATGCAAAGGTTTGGATTAATGGAGAATGATGGGGGATGAATGTTGGATAATGGATAGGAGGTTGGAAGGCCTGTTGATGGATAGATGGAAAGGATGGAAAGATAACGTTGGCACACACCTTGAAGGGTGGTGGAGTGATGGAGGAAATATGGATTTGGAAGGTGATAGGTTATTAGATGGAAAATTGGAGGAAGCTTTTGGATTAGAAAATTTTGATGCCAATTTAGATTTTATTGCTTCTATGAGACTTTTAGGAATCCACATAAATTTTTACTTTGATTTTTGATTTGTGGGCCTTTGTGGCCTTTGAAATTTTTCTTTTTGATTTATGGACCTTTGTGGTCTTTGAAAATTTCCTTTTTGCTTTGATGGGCCTTTGTGACCTTTTGAAATTTTCTTTTGATTTAGGATCAAATTTTATTTTATTTTTGCATGTCTCTTCAAGGAGACATGTTGATCCTTTGATACATGTGGATTTTGATATAGAAGCTTTTGATATTTGGCACCCAAATTACTTCCAAGAGCAATGGGAGGGTGGTGTGATCCTAAATTTTTTATCTATCCTAGAGATGCAAAAACAACTATAATGCAATGAGAGAAAAATACAAAGGGACACCTCAAAATTAGCCTAAGAAATTGATAACACAAAGAAAGAAGATAAAATAGATATTGTAAATGCTTATGCCTTCTTTGTTGTTGAAATCACTTGGTTGGCCCTTGTGATTGTATGCTTGTATGCTCCTTGGATGGCTATGGAGATGGCTAAATCCAAGATTGACAATATGATTAGATGCAAGTGCAAATGGCTAAGTGGCTTGGAAAATGGCTAAGACAATGCTTGGAAATCAAGTAGAAAATTTGGTAGTATAAGGGTGCAAATGACTAAGTGTTGTAAAATGTAGTAGAAGAGGGGGTATTTATAGAGAAGTTTGAATTCTCTAGAGAATTCAATGGTTGAGATTGAGCCACCAAGATCAAGATGTAGGGCTATGGTGAGTTGAGGACTCAGAAGCCCTCACATCTTGACATGTGGAATGTGAGATGGCCAAGGATAAGATGATGTGGAAATGAGGTGGAAGGGAGGTACATGATGTGGAGCAAGTACAAGTACCTTGTAAGTACCTAGGGGATGAAAAGATTTCCTCAAAAAGAATTTTTTTGTCTCCAAATGAGAGTGAAAATGACATTTGAGGAATTTTAGAATTTCTCAAAAATCACCATGGGGAATGAGAAGGTTGTTGGAGAAATAAGTGTGAATTAAAAATTCACATTTTTGAGAGAATCTAATGGATAAAAGGGGGTTTCCAAGAGGATGGGAATTTGTCACATGTGGGTGATGTGACAAGTCTAATGTTCTAGAAGTTGCATGAGGATAAGGTAAGCCTTGGAAGGATAAAATATGAATTAAAAAAATCACATGCGGAAGAGAGGGACCTAGGGTGAATAAATGTGAATTAAAGAGGGTTAATGCCAAGAAAGGTAAATGAAAAGGTTGACCAAAAAAATGCATGCTAAATGTGGCTAATGATTTTGATTAAGGTTGTGCAAACATATGATTAGGGTAATTACTGAAAGATTAGAGGTAAATGAAAAATGTAGGAGGATGTGACATTAATCTTAATTAAGTGGTGCACATCCTAATCCAGGATTAATTAGATCAATCTAGATTAGAAGAAGGTTATGGAGAATATGAAAAGGAGAGAGGAAGTGAAGAATTAAAAATGAATTTAAATCCCAAGAGGTCACATGACTAAATTAAATAAAGTGATGTATTTATTTAATTTAGAGAGGAAAGAAGGTAAAAGTATTTAATTATTGAATGAAATACTTTAGGGACCTTAGGAAGACCATCAAATATTAATTAAATGAGTGATTTAATTAATACCAACAAAGAGGATGAGGTGTATGAGTTAAAGGGATGAATAAGGAGATGACTTTGACTATATGGAAGTGGTCAAATTTGGATGTCTACATTTTTACCCTCTTTGAAAACTGTTAGGATAATAGGGTTTCGAAGAAAATAAAATGTAGATGACTCTATAGAGGAAGCGACTAGAAAAGAGATGCCCGAGCATAGGGGAGGCCACGTGAGTTTCCCAAGTGGAGGGAAGTGAAAGGGGATGCCCTAGTCTTGCAGGAGAAGGCTCATGATAGAGGAATGGAGAGGAATGATAGGGGAGGCCACATGAGCTGCCCAAGTGGAGGGAAGTGAAAGGGGATGCCCCAGTCTTGTAGGAGAAGGCTCATGACGAAGGAATGGAGAGGAATGATAGGGTATTCCCCCTTGAGGAGGTAGATGGGGAAGGAAAAAGGGTCCCGGGTGACTTCTCGAAAGTATAAAATGGTACATGTCATTGGAAAGAGCATGAAAAACTGAGAAGATTGGCTTTTGAACGGAGTCAAACAGACACATAATTTGTAAATGGTGGCCCTAGGAAGATAGAGGATGGGAGAATTAGTTGGAGGAAGAATTTTTTAAATAAAAGGGAAAAAATACCCTTCATTTAAAAAAGGTAAAAGAGGGGGGAATGTAAATATAGGGTAATTTTATAAATTACCTCACCATATTTGCATTGCTAGCAGTTGAGGAAGAGGAGAGAAAAGGAAGAAGATGAAGAGTAATGATGCCGCAAGATTATGACTCCGACATCATTCACCAAGCAAATGAGGTGCGGAGATTCCACACCCACTACACAGTACCCCGCCAAGTTAGTAACAAAACCACTCTTGTATATTTTAAGCATTTGTAGCACATTTTTGAATGTTCATAGAGAATGTAAAAAATGGGTTTTGTTGTCGGGATAGAGAGGAAAAATGGGTAGGAACTAGAATTTTAGGTTTATAGTGGGGTAGGGATATGATAGGTCGAGGCACAACTCTGGGAGGAGAAAATCTTCCCCACTATGGAGTGGCATGACCCTTGGTTGGGATAGGCCACCCTATGGCGGGGCACTTCTGTCTCAGCTCAGGGCGGGTCAATCCTACGTGTGGGCGTATCCGCCCTAACTTCGGGTGGGTTCGCCTTGCGTGGGGGCACATCTTCCCT
Organism: Sequoia sempervirens; assembly: GCA_007258455.2. Lineage (NCBI taxonomy): Eukaryota > Viridiplantae > Streptophyta > Pinopsida > Cupressales > Cupressaceae > Sequoia > Sequoia sempervirens. The sequence continues at coordinate 63,474 of VDFB02182266.1, forward strand.
GGGTTGGGGAGGAGATGCCCCACCCTGGGGCGCAGCCACCTCGCTAGAGCTAGAGGCACCCTATCTCGAGGGTGCATCTGCCCCGGCGTAGGGTAGAGTCACCCCACAGGTCAGGGAGGAGTCACCCCGTAGGTTGGGGAACTTTCGCCCTGACCTGGGGAAAAATTGCCCTATAAGTCGGGGTGCTTCTGCCCTGACCTAGGGTACAATCACCTCTCAAGGAAAGGTGCTTCTGCCTTGATTGGGGTAGAGTCACCCCACAAGGTGGGGTGCATCCGCCCTGGCCTGGGGCAGATTCGCCCTGGCCCTGGGCGGGTCCACCCCGATGCGGGGCAGGTTCACCCTAGGGAAGGCGCATCCACCCCAGTGTAGGGCAAAGTCACCTCGACCTGGGGCAGGTTTGCCCAACCCAGGGTGGGTCCACCTCGGCTAGGGCAGAACTACCCTGACTTGGGGTAGGTTTGGCGATGTAGGGAGGGAGGAGCTAGACAAATGTTTAAGAGATAGAGGGCAAAAAGATAGTGTCCCAGGGTCAAGAAGGAAACTGAAAGTCTAGTTAAATGGATGTAGAGCTTTGAGTGATTACAAACACATGATTAGCGGTCAGAGGCACTGGGAACGACTATGGTGTCCACGACCTGAATAGATCATGCAACATTGGAGCATGTGGGGTTAGTGCACTTTTTACATTTCCTAGTGATGAGGGTGCATTGAGAAATGCTAACAAAACTGATAGAGAGATGGAGTTTAGCGACATCAACCTTCCATCTTTTGATGGGGGAGATGACAATGACACTAGAGGATGTATAGTGCATCTTGAGGTTGCCCATAGTGGGGTGGTTAGTGAGTGATGTGGTATCGAGAGGGGTGGAGTTAGATCACACCATCTTAGTGTTATTTGGAGATGAGGGTCTGCCCATACAGAATGGGAAGTTGGACGTGGACAAATGTTTGTCAGTGGGGGTACCACCCCTACTATTATTTTTGTGTGGGCTAATTAGTGGGATATTACTGCCGGACCGTAGCAGGCAATTTTGTAGTTTACAATACATGGAGATGATTCAACATATTGTCGAGTGGCATGAGGGACAGTTCTCATGGGGCACCGGTGTACTAGCATAGTTATACAAAGACATGCATGTGATCTATTACCGACAGTCACTGAGTGTGATGCACATGACCCTATTACAAGTATGGGCATGTGAGCATATTATGGTGATGAGATCCCTAGTGGTTAGGAGAGGAGAGGAGGATGATGGGGAGCCTATGGCCTAGGGGTATGGGGAGGCAATGGGTTGGGTTTTGCGGTATGAGATGTAGGGGGATATGGATGAGTGGAGGAGAGTGGTGGATGGCTTGCAGGAGAGGGACATAGTATGGCATCTGTATATGTATTGATGGTTCAGGGGATGGAGGGAGGAGGAGAGACATCAAGGCTATTTTATGAGCTGGTGCATCTTGATTGGAAGCCAACCTCGCATAGTGGAGGTGCATTGACTAGACAGAATGGCGAGGCAGTTTGGGCTGGTACAGGATATTCTAGAGGCACCCATCATGTTTTGTTGACTCACCAGAGAGTGACCACGGGGAATTGCTTTTTCACTGAGGGTTGCTAGAGTGATGTGGGTGGCGACAGTGCAGGTGCCCTATCTAGGGAGGGTTGTTTGGGTGGAGGACATAGGAGTGATAGTGTAGTATGCCCTGTGGTTCTGCAATTGTTGATGGGAGAGGATTACATTGATAATGCCTATTGTAGGAGATTTAGGATTCAGATAGGAGGATGAGCGTCAGTTGGCTAGGAAGGGTGGAGACAGGAGGAGATAGGTGCAAAGGGGAGGGTAGGTGAGGGCAGTAGGACAATAGGAGGATGCATAGGGTGTTGGTCAGCAGGGTAGAGGAGAGGATGAGGCTGGGGTAGTAGGATAGCTAGGGAGGAGGAGGAGGAGGGCTAGGGTGATGATGGATGTGGGGGAGGAGATGGATGCATCAGGACTTGATGGTGGGAGAGATGCAATATGATAGGAGGGTGGGATAGGTCTAGAGCCAGATGTAGCATGAAATGATGATGGGAGTGAGCCAGAGGTGGAGATGATATGTGTAGTGGAGGGAGTAGTTGTTCAACAAACATACATAGGTGGTAGAGTACGGTGGAGGAGAGTGCAGGTGAGGGGAAAGTAGGAGGTTGGAGGGGGTGGACAATAGGATGGAGCACAGGGGGAGATAGGTCAAGGGATAGCAAAAGAGGATGGCGAGGAGGAGATGATAGAGGAGGGTCCATCTAGAGAGCATGGTAGAGCAGGAGCCTCCTATGCTAGAGATAGGGGGAGCGAGGATGAGGAGGAGCTAGAGGGGGAGGCAAGGGCTATAGGATAGCCGAGGAGACTGATGAGGGTGGGGAGGAGAGGAAAGCTGAGAAGGATTCAGGTGACGAGCAAGGTTGAGCAGGTACATGATGAGGTAGAGGTTGATGCGATGGATGTAGAGGTTCATGTGGTGGAGCCATTAGCAGTAGTACTAGTTGCATCAATTGAGGATCCCATGGTTTTACTAAGGGGGGATGAGGTGAGGCTATGGATGGCAGAGGAGAGGCTGTGGATTGTAGAGGTGGAGGTGGTCAGAATTTGGGTAGAAGGAGAGAGGGACTGTGAGTTCATGTTTTGTCATTTGACTATGGAGCTTTGGGATGCAGAGAGAGATAGGCTTCGCATGGAGATGGAGGGAGTACAATGTGAGCTAGCCAGGGTGACCTGGGATCAAGATAGACTATAGCCGGCGATGACCATAGCACAGGTGCAGGGATAGTTAGAGTTTGGAGGGGTAGGAGAGTAGGTCTCAAAGGAGTGTCTACAGTAGCTTGAGAGGGAGATGGACACATTGAGGGTACAGATGGTAGGACTGCTGGGGGAGAAGATAGAGCTGCAGGAGAGGGTATCAACTATAGAGACATCTCTAGAGGAGGTGAGAGCGAGGGTGGAGGTAGTAGAGGCCCAATTAGAGATAGTACAAAGAGAGAGGGACACAACATATGTAGATGTCCAGGCCCTCCAAGAGGAGAGAGATGGTGCACACAAATAGGTTCAAGTGATTCAAGGGGAGAGAGATGATGCCCAGAGATAGGTGTAGATCTTACAGGGACAGAGGGATGCAACAGTGGCTCAAGTAGAGATTTTTGAGAGAGATGTAGCATAGAGCTAGTCACAGGTAGGGCAGGGTGGTAGGGATGGTACAGGGTTAGAGATGGAGAGATTGAAGACAGTTATAGATGATGGAATTTGAGAGGGATGAGGTCATAGAGCAGATGTCACGAGTGGAGGCAGAGAGATCAGTTGAGATTGGCGTAGGATGATTGGACTCAAGAGTGGAGGGTCATTACCAGAGATCAAGATAGGTATAGGTATGAGTGGAATACCACTTGAAAATAGGTTACCGAGGGTGCAGAGCATATGAGGGAGGCGAACTACTGGATGATCGCCTATCAACATGCCATTCCAAATCTGGCACAACACACATTTCATTATGTGCAATCGACTCCATGGATGGTTGCACCATCCCAATCACTAGGGACACAGACTCGAGGCTTTAGTGAGACACAGGGGACCCCTTCTCGAGGAGGGGCGGTGCCTGAGTCTCTACAGAGATTGAACGTGGGTAGCTCATTTGGTAGGTGACAAGATATTGGACTTTGGTAGGTACAGATTGGTCAGACATTATAGAGTGGCATTCGATTATATTTGATGTAGATATTTGTGCTTGTACCTTATTTTATGATTATGATGTACTTTTTATTATTATGGACTATATGCGATGGACATTTTGTACCATGTGATGATTTTGATAGATGTCCTCCCTTATTGACACCGTGCTATGATGGATTATTATATGGATGCCTATGTGTACAGTTATATGATTATGATTGTCATGATTTTTGCATGTTTATGCATGTTTATGATGTTATGAGGTTTACCACTAATGTGTGTAATGCAGGATGTGATGTATGTTGTGATGCATGATTTATGATTCTATGTATGATGATTTTATATATGATACCTGTATGTACGGTAGATTATGGACCTATCATGATTTTATGTATCCCTGATTTAGGATGTGATGCATGATTTATGGATTTATGTGATGAATGACTTATGTTATGCATATGAATATGTTTTTATGCTCTTATGATGGATCATGCAATGTATGTACATGGGTAGGATTTTTTATGCTTATGTGGATCGATTTAATTATGTATGATGTTGATATTGATTTATACTTATGTGGATGCTATGATTATGCATGATGTTGATATTGATTTATACTTATATGGATGCTTTGTATATGATGTATGAATGTGTATGATGCAGGATGAGATGAATATGTGGTATGAAATGTAATCATTATGGACCTAACAATGTATTTTGCAAGTGGTGATGTATGTATTATGTGAATGTCAATGTGGACATTTATATATTAGATGAAACTAATATTCTCAGTGTAACATGCAATATTAATTCATTAAATGTAAACCTGAGTATCAATAAGGACTTGCACGAGAATGCAGGTAGATGATAGGTGTAATATGGGTGTGATACTACACCTGCCAAGAACCATTAATATCCCGAGAGGAAAACCAAGGGGAAAAGAATCAAAGTTTGCACAACCAAAATCATAAGCCATGGGTTATGAAATACAATTCTGAATACAATTTTCCATCTTTGGAGCATTGATTTTTGCTATAGCATAAAATACCAGATACTAAGGTATATGAGACCAAGGCAAGTTGGCATCAAATGCATGAAACAAACACAACAAACAAGGTTATCCCAACACCCCAAAGTCACGGGGACCTTGGTCGAGCTAGGTATTGGAATAACCGCAAGCACAAAGGGATGTTCTCAACGTAACATAGGATCGAAGGGATCCCAATGGGTACTACACGAGAACGACCCAATAGACAACAACAAGAAATGATCAAGAGATGCCCCTATACTAAATCGTCAAAACACACCATAATATGATGGATCATAGTGGATTTGATAAGTGATGATAGGGAGCTCAATTAATAAACAAAAACCAAAAGTATGAAAAGATCATAATCAAAGTCAAACGTCCTTTGCCATAGGATCATAAGGATGGATGGGTTGATGTGGTCTATTAGGAAGGATGCATCCTATTGAGACCAATGGTGGATACTAAACTAAAATGACCCAGGTGGCGCAAGTAATTTTTATTTAACCAGATCTCCTAACACTAGATGATTTTGTTTGTGGAGAACCAGTTGGATAAGGGCATTCTTGACAACATGACACAAGAGACTAGACAATAGACCGACACACCCTAAAGACCTAGGGGCTCGGGAGTTGATCAAAGATTAGCCTTGCCTATGTGAAAGTGTAGAGCCCTTGTAGTTCAAGAAAAGACCATGGATAAAGCAGAAAGAGGACTAATGGAGACTGATAAGATAACGATGAAAAAATGCTAAGAAAAATAAAGCCCCAGGGGTGGATCAAAAGATCGACCTTGCCTACTTGAAAGCACAGGGGCAACATAGTTTGGAAAAGGCAAACAATAACCGACCATGGATGAAAGCAAAAAGGGGACGATGAAGGTAGATGACGGACAACCATCACAGGATGGTCAAAATGCCTCGAGGGAAGATCAAATGATCAACTTTTCCTACGTGAAAGCTTAGGGGCAACATAGTTCAACTAAGACCAAAGAGACTGACATGACAAGATGAGGCGTATATGGAAATCGACACAATGGATGATCCTAGATGATGCCACAAATTGAAAAATGGAAAAATTGATGACACAAGCTCAAATTAGGATAAAAAGCTCAAGATGATGGATAGCGTATAATCGTCCAATGCTCAATCAAAATATACCAAGCAACCAAGGATGGGATGGGAGAGGATGTCAAGATAGGATGGATGAAGTCACAAATTAATTAGAATGCAAGGTATATAATGATTAAGCCCTCTACGGATGATGCCTGTTACCCGGTTTTCACCAGCCATATCTATCCAAGGTGCCACCAAAGGTGGTTTTCACCATAGGATGAATTTATTCTCTTTACTTTTTTTGGATTTTTTTGTTGATTTTTTTATTTTTTTGTATTTTTGTAGGTAGGCTTACCAAGTGGACTTAGGTGTAAAACCTCTTCAAATGCATGATATTGATAGGTTCGTCGAGGGGATCTCCTTCAAGAGTAGCAAGTTTGTATGCCCCAAATCCATATTTAGCGGTTATGATATAAGGACCCAACTAGTTTGCTTCAAATTTGACTTTCTTATCATGGTCCTGCTGAGTACGCTGGTTCTCTTTAAGGACAAGATCACCAACCTGGAACTATCAAGGGTGAACCTTCTTGTTGTAGCCATGCTTGAGGTAGTTTTAGTAAGCTTGTAGATGATCATAGGCTTTGATTCATCTTTCATCAAGTAAGACTAGTTGTGCAAGCCATGCGACACAAGCATTTTCCTCGCTGATAAGGTTCTTCAGAGAAATCCTTAGTGATGGGATCTCAACCTTGATTAGAAAGATGGCTTCGGCACCATACACTAAAGAATAGAGGGTGGCACCTGTAGGGGTATAGATGGAGGTGCGATACACCTAGAGAGCGGGATGAATATGGAGGTGCCAATCTCGACTAGTATTATTAACAACCTTTTTGAGGATGCGAATAAGGGTCTTGTTGGTAGCTTCTGCCTAACCATTACCTTGGGGGTAATAAGGCATTGACCAATGATGTTGGATATGAAAGGTGTCACAAAGGTGTTTCATGGCCTAGTTTTTGAAAGGCTTTCCATTATCTGAGAGGATGGTGGATGGAATACCATATCTGCAATGAATATGGTAAAGGATGAATTTTTAAATTTGAGTATTGGTGATTTATGAGAGTGGCATTGCTTCCACCCACTTGGTGAAGTACTCAGTGGAAATAATTATGAATGTGTGGCCATCAGAAGATGGTGGGTAAATCTTTCTAATCAAGTCGAAACCCCATTGAGAGAAGGTCCTGTGTTGGAGCATGAATCAAATCTGCATGTTGTTGGCAGGGAAGGCATTTCTTCACGAATTCACAAGCATCATGTTCCAATGTAGGCCAATAGTATCCAACTTGGATATTCTTGTTGGCCAAGGCCATATCATTTGAATGGGCCCCACAAACACCACTATGTACCTCTATTAGTGTAGTATGGGCTTCGGTCTCATCCAGACACCTAAGGAGGGTTCCATCATACCTGTGACAATAAAGCATATCACCAATGATGACGTATTAGGTTGAACGTTGAATAAAGGATTTTTGTTTGTTTCGTTTGAGGTCTGGGGGTAGAATATTATCATGTAGATAATTATGTCTTGGTACCATGGAGAAGCGGGACCTACAATGTCACACACCATGTCAGTCTCAAGGATATCATATGCTGGGATTAAAATTTTTTCTACAAGGAACTCACATTTTGTTCGATCTTTAGGCATGTCAATCAAGGAGCCAATAGTAGCCATAGCATTAGCTGCTTTGTTTTGTACCCTATGAATTTGATCAAATTGTATGAAGGTGAAATACTTCTTGAAGTCATCCACCATACGTTTGTAGGGTAACAACTTGTCATCTTTTGTCAGGAATTCATCATTAACTTGTTTAATGACCAACAATGAATCACCGAAGACTCTCAATTCAGTTATGTGCCACTACTTTACAATTCAGAGGCCTGTGAGGAGGGCTTCATACTCAACTATGTTGTTGGTACATGCGAATGCCAACCTAAATGATTTTGGGATGTAGTCACCTTGAGGGGTAACAAACAAAATTCCTACTCCCGATCCATTATGAGTATATGAGCCATCAAAATACAATGTCCAAGTAGGTGCTTTTGTTACTGTGAAGAATTCTTCATCTAGAAATTTAGTGACCAAAGGGTAAGCATCCACTAGGGGTGCTTCATCCAACTAATCAGCTATGACTTGTTATTTTATGGCTTTGTGATCCACGTACTCTATGTCAAATTCACTTAGGAGCATGAACCACTTAGCCATGCAACCAGTTAAAGTGGTTCTGGATAATAAATAATTTAGTGGATCAATTTTTGCTATTAATTTGACCAGATGACTGAGCATGTAATGTCAAATTTTTTGTGTACTGAAGACCACTGCAAGGTAGGATTTCTCCATGGGTGAATAATTTAATTCATAGCTTACCCATATTCGACTGATGTAGTAGATTGCTCTTTCTTTTGAGGACTCATCATGTTGTGCCAATAATGCCCCTAGTGCGACTGAGGTGGCAAAGATGTACAACAGGAGGAGTTTTCTTGGGATAGGTGGAATCAAGATTGGTGGATGAGCCAAGTACTCCTTGATCTTATCAAAACCTAGATGACACTGTTGGTTCCATTTGAAGGTGGTGTCTTTTTTCAAAAGATGGGTGAATGACTGACATTTATTTGCAAGCTGGGCTATGAACTGACGGATGGATTGCAACTTTCCTTGGAGACTTCTTAACTATTTTAGATTGTGTGGGGGATGCATATCCATAATAGCTTTTACCTTGGTGGGATCAACCTCAATGCCTCTTCAGGATACTATGAAACCCAAAAATTTCCCTAATGTAACACCAAAGACAATTATTTGGATTTAGTCTTAACTTGTACTGTTCTAACTACTTGAACATCTTTTTTAGGATGGAAGGGTGCTCTGCTCTAGTTCTAGATTTTCCTAGTAAGTCATCAACATAATCTTCCATGATAATATGGATGAGGTCATGGAAGATGACAGTCATTGCTCTCTGATATGTTGCCCCCACATTCTTGAGACCAAAGGGCATAACATTGTAGAAAAAGGTACCCCAAGGTGTTGTAAAAGTAGTCTTGTGCTGGTCTTTAGGTGCAATTCAGATCTTATTGTAACCAGAGAAGCCATCCATAAGGGACAACATCTCATGTCCTATAGTAAGGTCAACCAACATGTCAATATTGGGAAGCAAGAAGTCATCCTTCAGACAGGCTTTGTTAAGGTCCCATAAATATGTGCAAATCCGAATGTCTCTATTTGGCTTGGCAATAGGCACTATGTTGGAGATCCAATCAGAGTAGTCAACGGGTTTGATAAAACCGACATCTAGTAATTTCTCAAATTTCTTCTTGACTAATAATGCTACCTGTGGATGCATTTTTTGGAGCTTCTATTTGATAGGCTTGGCATCTAGGCGAACATCTAGATGATGAACTAATAAAGTAGGGTCTAAGCCTGGCATATCTGAGTATGACCAAGAAAAGTTAATGATACCATCTTTGAGTAGTTGAACAGTGATAGAATATTCTTGGTCTGATAATGATTTGGCTACATAGGTGATCTTAGGATTTTCATAAGTACCCAGATTGACTTCTTGAGTTTCTTCAATGAGGATGGATGATCGTGTGGAAAATTGAGTTCCCATAAGGGGAAGATGAACGTCTCCATCCTCTAGTGCCTCTTTGAGATTTTCACTATCGAATGCGTCATTTATTTTTACTTTTTCTAGGTCAGGAAGTGCCTCAGGGAGGTTTTCACTAAATGACCATTTTTTATTTTTCTTGTTTTGATTTTTGTGACTGGAGCATTCATCCTCCCCCAATCCCATGAGGTTGACATATGTGTCCAAGGAGATATTTATAGGTGCACTGTAGCATAGGTCTCAATCAATAAGTTTGGGATGGAAAAGGGAAAGGTTGATGGTAAATATGGATAGGCAGTCAAACATGGATGAAAGGTATGTGTGATCAACATCATCGTATGCATGTATGATGAATTATTCCTCGGGTATGTCTTCCAAGGGACCATTGTCCATAGTAACACTATTGGAGGTATTAGATGATGTTGTGGGGCCTTTCTCCTTTTTGTCATATCTAAGGCCTATATTTTGCAAAAGCTTTGATACATCAATAGGTTGCAACCGTCCCTATTCTTCCTTACCTAGGTCCCCACCTTGGTAATTATGCTTCTCTGCAAACTTAGTTGACCAAGGGTATACTTCTTGAAAATATTCCTTAAGAGGAGGATTTGGTTGGGGTTCTTCATAGTATACCCACTGACTAATATCATCTTTTGGTGCATCTATCTTTATACTAGAAGACCAGAAAGTGGTAGTGGGAATGTTTTTTGCACTAAAGGTGATGGTCTTGTCTTCTTTTGGTGTAGCCTACAAAGGTTGGCCATACGTGTGTGGTGATGGTGGCATGGTTGCCACATTTAGAGTAGTATGCATTTCATATTCACCACACCCCTTGTCAATGATATGGAATTTGGTGATTGTAGGATTGGTGGCAGAAGATTGAGTGGTTGTCATGGTGGATGATGGATTGATGGATGATGACTGAGATGCCCCCATTTCAACCCTATAACAATAATGTGAATGGGGAAATGATGCTTCTAGAGTGCAACAATATTCAAATAGTTGTGGGTCAGCATAAATGGTGATCTCTTGTCCATTAAATGGGAACTTTAGGAATTGATGGTATGTGGAGGGGACGGCTTTCATGGCATGGAGCTGTGGGTGACAGAGGAGGAAATTATATGGTAAGTCTAGATCAAGGACATGATAGGTAGTGTATTGAACTATAGATCCAACCTGGATAGGAAGACTAATAATCCCTTCAGAATTTCTTTCCTCATTATCATAAGCCTTGATCATGATGATTTGATTACTCAAATCCACTTGAGTATACCCTACCTGCTTTATGAACTTCATAGTGCATAGATTGAGGGCAGAGCCATTATCTACCAAGACCCTTTTTATTTTATGATGAGCAACCAGGACTTCAGTGTGTAAGGGATGATTGTGATTAGCATCAATATTTGGCATGTCATTCTGGCTGAAGTGTAGCTGGTAAGATAAAGCCAGGTGTCCTACTAAAGCTTGGAACTGTGTGGGATCGGTGTCGTTAGGTACATGAGTTTCCTGTAAAGCTCTATTGAGGATTTCTTGATGCATGGGAGAAGACTTAAGCAGATCCAAGATTGAGATCTCAGCAGGGGTCTTTCCTAAGTGATCAAGAATTTTGTACTGAGAGTTTATAGGATTTGGTTGAGTGGATGAGGAGGCTGCAAGGATAGTAATGTGGGATCGTCAGGTAGCAACAACACATTGGGGATCTTTAACTTTATCATGTATCATGGACACACGGGGTTCTACCTACTCAATGTAATGGACAATGCCATCATAATTGAGGGGTAAATTCTTATAGCTTATGTTATTTGTGTTGTTGTCTTGGGGATTGTTGTTGGAGGTGTCTACACCTTGATTATGGTTAGGGAAGGAATTTTGATATATTTGCAATTGAGCATTGGATGATGAAGCTTGACTAGTGTCAACTTTGATATCTCCTTGATTGATAAGTTCTTGGACATAGTTTTTGAGAGCTTGACACCTATTCAGAGTATACCCTTTAATCTTATGGAATTCACAATATTCATTTTCCCTAAACTAGGCTTGTTCAGGGTTGGATTCATCAAGTGGTTCGGTGATAGGATATGTTATTGGATAGTTGACCTATAACAACTTATTGAATATGACACTCAAAGGTTCTCCTAATTGAGTATACTGGAAATTTCCATTCCCTTGACTATTTTGGTTCAACTGTTGAGGAGGATGAGATGCCTCCTGTGGCACAAATATGGCATTGGGTGCAGATGGTTGTTTCCTTTGGGTGTATTGGCCACTTGAACATGTTTAGTGTCAGTGACACCATCATTCACTGCATTTTTGTTCTTGTTCCAAAAGTGTGACTTATCATCAGATGGCCTTTCTTTGTCATGGTTGTGTATCTTGATGTGCCCTTTGGTAATAAGGGTGCATTCAAGGATGGGTCCTTTTTCGACTGTCTCAGTGAAAGTGGTGACAATGTAACCTAAAATTATGAGCCATGTCGGGATGCGAGTTCTCTACAAAGAGGGTGACCATGTCTTTCTCTTTGAAAGGGGTTTTCATTCGGCTTGCCAACACACACCACCTTTGGAGGTAGCTGATAAAGGTTTCACCATCATGCTGCTTCTCCTTAAGAAATTCCAAGGTATCAGTTTCTTTTTCTAGATTGAAGGAGAAGTAAGAAACATTTTTTTTTTGAAAGATCTACGAAAGATTTGATAGATCCCCATTCTAGACCCATAAACCAATCCAAGGCGTATCTCGTCAGGCTCCATGGGAAGAGACGCAAGAGGTAGTTATCATTGTGCATAACCTCTTGACATTGGGAGTAAAAATCTTGGAGGTGGGCTTTAGGATCTTTGTTTCCCTTGTATCTGTGAAATTTTGGTATTTCGAAGTGTTTAGGGAAGGGGATCAATGAGATGGAGGGATCGAATGGATAGGGACATATGTCTTCAAATTTGAATGATTGTTTGCCAGTCCTAGGTTGAAGATCTTTTAGAGCGGCTTTGATTTCTAATAGATCTGTGTTGGTTGGTGGCATGGGAGCCAAAGATGGGTTGGATGGATATGGGTGGTAGGATGATAGAGGATCCTAGTGAGATATTGTTTGGAGGTTGATATATGGGTTTTGATAATGAGATGATGGGTCCCCCTGTTGATGTGTTATAGGCTACTATTGTGTGGTATAATATGGATTGGCCTAATGAGAGTATGCAATATACTATTGGGGAGTGTAAACGGATTGTTGCAAATTGGTTAGCTGAGGTTGTTGGTATTGTTGTGACTGTTGAGAGGCCACATAGGGCAGTGGTTGTTGAAGCTACTATTGGTTGTGATAGAGATAATGTTGGGGGGTGGCTGATGTGATGTTAGCTGTTGTGTGGGTCAAGATAGGTTGTTTTGTTGTAGTTGAGCTTGCGAGTGAAAAATAGATGCAAGCAACGAGGATATGGTTAGAATGGGAGGTTGAGATGGATTACATTGGGATTGGTGTGGTGGTTGCTTGGATTGAATCAAAGGATTATGTGGGGGTTTTTGTTATAAAATTGGTTGGGATGATGTAGAGGCATTGTACAAAGGAGGTTGTTGGGTACCAATGGTGATATTTGGTTGGGATGTACTTTGCAGTGGTAATTGGGAGGATATGTTAGATTGAGGAGGTTGTGGAAGCGGTGGTAGACTTGTGGCCCGAGGAGGTGGAGGCAAGGTGGTGAAAGAGTTGCCCCCTGTACTTACTGGAGTTTGATTTAAAAGGACTGGTGTAGTCAGCATAAATTGTGGATGTTGTGGCACAGTTTGCAACATACCATAGGAAAAAAGATTATTGGGATCAAACACTTGAGAGGCCCCCATAAATGAGATTGAGGAATGTGGGGGATTTTTAACATGATAAAGGATGTTATTGCCAAATTTGGGTTGATACCAATCCATTATAGGAGGTATATTGGGGATGTAGGAATCGCCTAGTACTTTTTACGAAGCTTGGGGTATGTTGGATGTGGCACTGTTGTACTTAGATAGGTCAACACCTGCTGGGAGTTTGACTCCTTTTTCAATTAAGTGGGCCAAGATCATTTCCCCATGTTGTTCAAACATGTGATCTATCATTTGTGCATTGGTGGGATTACTAAAGTGTTCCTCTAGTGTAAGTTCAGGTTGATTAACCATACTCTCTTCACCATGTGGTGATTTTTTTGATTCTCGGTGTTGGAGTGTGATGAAGTGTCATTATGAGGGTCTTGGGGGATGTTCACTTCATTGTTAGGATCTTGATTGATTGGATGAGGGGTGTGGGTAGATTTAATTGAACTCTGATTGGATGATTGGATGATATTGGATTTTATTATATTGGATTTTGATTGGATGAGATTGGATGATATCAGATTTTGATTGGAGGATGTTAGAATTTGATTGGATTGGATTGTTTGGATGATGGAAGAGATTCTAAACCTAGTTTGGAAATCATCCTTGGCGACTTAAATGTTGGTTGATTGGTTAAAGGGGTTGATTGTGGCATTGAATCCACCTTGAGATAAGGATAGATTGATTTGGGCCGATGATGCTAACTTTCAACATGAATCCACCTCAGGATAGAAGTGGATTGATTGGGTTGAAGGCAATGTAGGATAATGATCAAACTCAAATGCCTTGGTTAACTCAGGTAATAATTTTGAAAACAAGGTTTAAAGGATTTCGTATGGAAAAATGATGAAGGATGCAAACTAATGATGTCCTAAAGGTTTTTTGGATGATGGGGTGGTATCGAAGTGATCTTTGTGAAAAGTGAAAATATTGAGGTCACAACAAATTACAAAGTTTAACCCATGGTGAAGTGGTGGAATGGGTTCCCCAAAACGGTCAAACAGATACTTGGAATGGTTAAAAGGAAGTTTGGAATGGTTAAATGAAGGTTTAGGATGATTAAATGAAGGCTTAGGATGGTTAAATGGTTGAATGGAGACTTGGAGTGATCAAATAGAGCAAAATTGACTATTCAGGGGGGCGTATTCACCCTTCTGTAGTATATTGTAGGGAAAATTCACCCCACTGTAGTAAACCAAAGGGTGTATTCACCATTCTACGAAAAATAGTGACTTGGTTTGGATGGGAATGACTATGGAAAGAACTTGGAATGATAACAATGAGGTTAGCTTGTCAAAAATTTACTAGTTTCTCACAAGAAGACACTTTAAGCAAGCACAATCCTATGACTAGTGTTAAGGGTATGGCCAACAAAGGTCTTACTCTAGGATGCACAAGGCTTCTAGGGAGTCCTCAATATACTCTCAGTACATGAGGCCCAAACCGTGAACACCAACCCATCACAAGCATGAGTTGAGAACCCCAGCGAGACACTGAAGGGCTTAGACCAACTCTTCACGTCTATCTAGGTATCACCCTAGCTTTGATGCTCTACTAGAAATGAGGTGACTGGATTGGGGTACAACTTTAGCTCTCCCCCCTTTTTATACCCCATCGGTTCGCGTGGTTGGGATTGTCCCTTAGGGTGATGAAATCCCCAAGTAGTTCCCTCTAAAAGGAAGACACTAATCGTTTCTAGCTACTCCTCGGGCTCACACGAAGTGCAAGGGGAAAGAGAAATTAGACTAGTTCCTCCCTTGGGTGACATAAGAAAAATAGAGACAACAAGCATCAATTTTACTTTCCCCTAATTAAACTATGTGCGTAGATGAAAACAACAAGAAAAACTTTTAAAATTTGCACAAGCAGATGGCCCTGCAAGCAAGCGTTAGCTGTTTTAATCACCGTTCTTCATCAATTATGAAAATATGTTGCAAAATTTTGGCAAGAAATGAAACTATTCCCACAAAAAAGAAAAGTTAAGGGTTAGATCCTGAAAACAACAAAAAATTAAGACAAAAATGAAGCTAAAATGCCTATTTTACCTTCTCGAATGTGTTGTTTAGGGAATATCCACCCCTCTGTAGTAATCAGGAGGGCGTATTCACACTTTTACAATAACTAGGAGGGCGTATTCACACTTCTACAGTAACTAGGAGGGCGTATTCACCCTTCTACAGTAATTAGGAGGGCATATTCACACTTCTGCAGTAATTAGGAGGGCCTATTCGCCCCTCTGTAGTAATTATGAGGGTGTATTCACCCCTCTGTAGTTAGATGTCAGAAACTGTGTTCAGATTAGCGAAAATATGCCTCGCTACAATCAAATATTATAAATAATTCTTAGGTTAGAACAAATCCACCCCACTGTAGTAAAATGTTAGAAACAATTTTTTAGATTAGGGAAAATATGCCCCGCTGTAGTAAAATATTAGAAAAAATTATTAGGTTAAGGCGTGTTCGCCTGTCTATAGTAAACTTGTTAGAAATTGAATATAGGTTAGGGTGTATCCGCCCCTCTACAAAAAATTTGTTAGAAACATAATATAGATTAAGGGTGTAGTCACCCCTCTGCAACAAACTAGTTAGAAATAGAATATAAGTTAGGGCGTATCCACCCCTCTGCATAAAATTTGTTAGAAACAAAATATAGATTAGGGTGTATCCACCCCTCTGCAACAAACTAGTTAGAAACAAAATATAAGTTAGGGCATATCTGCCCTTCTACAAAAAACTTGTTAGAAACAAAATATAGATTAGGGTGTATCTGTCCCTCTATAGTAAACTTGTTAGAAACAGAATATAGATTAGGGTGTATCCACCTCTCTACTAGATACCAAGGGACCTGCTTGGGGATTTCATCACCCCAAGGGACGATCCCACCGGGCGTGCCAAAAATGTGATCCTAAATGTTTTATCTATCCTAGAGATGCAAAAACAACTATAATGCAATGAGAGAAAAACACAAAGGGACACCTCAAGATTAGCCTAAGAAATTGATAACACAAAGAAAGAAGATAAAATAGATATTGTAAATGGTTATACCTTCTTTTTTGCTGAAATTCCTTGGTTGGCCCTTGTGATTGTATGCTTGTATGCTCCTTAGATGGCTATGGAGCTAGCTAAATGCAAGATTGACAATATGATTAGATGCAAGTGCAAATGGCTAAGTGGCTTGGAAAATGGCTAAGAAAATGCTTGCAAATTGAGTAGACAATTTGGTAGCATAAGGGTGCAAATGACTAAGTGTTGTAAAATGTAGTAGAAGAGGAGGTATTTATAGAGAAATTTGAATTTTCTAGAGAATTCAATGGTTGAGATTGAACCACCAAGATCAAGATGTAGGGCTATGATGAGTTGAGGACTCACAAGCCCTCACATCTTGACATGTGGAGTATGAGATGGCCAAGGATAATATGATGTGGAAGGGAGGTATATGATGTGGAGCAAGGAAAATTGCCTTGAGGGATGATAAGATTTCCTCATAAAGGAATTTCTTGTCCCCAAATGAGAGTGAAAATGACATTTGAGGAATTTTAGAATTCCTCAAAAATTACCATGGGGAATGAGAAGGTTGTTGGAGAAATAAGTGTGAATTAAAAATTCACATTCTTGAGAGAATCTAATGGATAAAAGGGGGTTTCCAAGAGAATGGGAATTTGTCACATGTGGGTGATGTGACAAGTCTAATGTTCTATAAGTTGCATGGGGATAAGGTAAGCCTTGGAAGGATAAATTGTGAATTAAAAAATTCACATGGGGAAGAGAGGAGACCTAGGTGAATAAATGTGAATTAAAGAGGGTCAATACCAAAAAAGTAAATGAAAAGGTTGACCAAAAAAAGGCATGCTAAATGTGGCTAATGATTTTGATTAAGGTTGTGCAAACATATGATTAGGGTAATTACTATAAGATTAGAGGCAAGTGGAAAATGTAGGAAGATGTGGCATTAATCTTAATTAAGTGGTGCACATCCTAATCTAGGATTAATTAGTTTAATCTGGATTAGAAGAAGGTTATGGAGAATATGACAAGGAGAGAGAAAGTGAGGAATTAAAAATGAATTTAAATCCCAAGAGGTCACATGACTATATTAAATAAAGTGATGTATTTATTTAATTTAGAAAGGAAAGAAGGTAAAAGTATTTAATTATTGAATTAAATACTTTAGGGACCTTAGGCAAACCATAAAATATTAATTAAATAAGTGATTTAATTAATACCGACAAAGAGGATGAGGTGTATGAGTTAAAGGGATGAATAAGGAGATGACTTTGACCATATGGAAGTGGTCAAATTTGTATGTCTACAGGTGGATTGAAATGAGTGATATGGAGGTATTATGGATGAGTTAATGTGGGTAGAATTTTGAAAGGGCATCAAGGATGTCTGCCTTTGTTGTTCTTGAGAAATAGGATATGGACCTAGGATAGAGGGAAGGTTTGATGGACTAGGACGAGGACATAGGATAGATGGAAGGTTTGATGAACTAGGACACTTAGGCATATAATCAAGTCCATGGTGATACGGGTTTCTTTGAATAGGAAGGGGTTCTAGGATACCTTGTTCATGAAGGCCTAATCCTTTTCCTTTGTAATTCATACTTTGACACATTTGTTTACCAATGGGATATGTATTGTTTGTGAAAGAAGATGCGAGTCCATTTTGGGGAGGATATGATATGGATGAGAGGATTGGTTTTGGAAGTAAACCGGAATGGATAAAGGTGGAGGATCCCAATTTATAGGTGTGGGGTTCATGGATAGCTTGAATAGGTGTGATAGGATCTTGACATAGAGATGATGGGGTGTTTTGATATTGACTTGGTAAAGGATTATGAAGTGGTATGAAAGGAATATCTTGATCATGAGAAGGATAAACATCTTCGTGGGATGAAATGGTATCCTTGAATGGAAGCATATCTTGATTTTGATGAGGAAGGGAATCATGAGATTTTGTAGAAAGCATGTCTTGATCATTAGTTGGTAAGATATCATTAGATAGGATGGAAGAACCTTAATGCTCTTTTGATTCAATAGAATCATGAGAAGGTATGGATTGATTAGATGATGTGGAAGAAGAACTTGGAAGGATACTTTTCTCTTGAGATGGAAGGGAATTATTTTGGATGTAAAGTGAAATGAGGGGATCATCATAAGATTCTTGAGAAATGGGATCTTGATCAAAGATTGGAAGAATTTGTGTAATTTTTATATTATTGGATGGAGTGGAAAGAATATCTTGATGTGTAGGGGAGTCTATGCTATCATGCTTTGGATTGAGAGATTGACATGAATCATTGGATGTTGAAGATATGATAGAAGAGGATGATTGGATGGAATTGTTAACTTGAGTGAAAGAATCTTGAGGTT
This sequence comes from Sequoia sempervirens, assembly GCA_007258455.2. NCBI lineage: Eukaryota > Viridiplantae > Streptophyta > Pinopsida > Cupressales > Cupressaceae > Sequoia > Sequoia sempervirens. The sequence goes on from VDFB02182266.1 coordinate 82,112, forward strand.
TATTTTGGCTTATGGTGGATGGAGATAAATGCATGAAATGATAGGATTGCTCAATATCATTTGTGTTTGAGGACTTAGATTTGGGCTTATTGAACTTTTATAAAAATTCAAAGACATTGAACTTGGATGATGTAGTTTTTGGTGAAGAAGGTCTCATGTTCATTGTTTGGTCAAGAGGATATGGGTAGATGTTTGGAAGAAAATATCTCTCTATGGTTGTTTCCCTTTGCATGTCTTAGAATTTTTGTTGAAGGTTTTCCATCTGCTGAGTTAAAGCATTCAATTGATCCTCATCTATTTCAGCCATGGTGGTTTGAGTTTCAATTTCCTTTTCTCTAAGTTTTTGTCTTTCCAACCTTGTCAAGATTGGTATACAATTATTTTTCCCTCTAAACTTTTATCTTCTATGTTTGGATAAGTGTCAAATGCATTTAAAAAAGTCAAATAGGATGATATATCCTATTGATGAGACTAAGTTTAAAAATATGATTATTATGTTTCATTTCGTGATGGTAGGATATAATATCCTGATGAAGAAACTCAATGTAATAACCAAGATTTTGTGTTTGATTTATGGACACTTTAAAGTTTGCAAGATCTAGGTTTAATTTGTATGATCCTATTTGTTTCAGGTTCAAGACATTGTTGAAACCGTGGAAAATGTTTCTGATTGGAAAAAAAACCCGAGTTTTATGATGTCTATAGTCTGATAGATGCTTCTAATAGCTCTCTATTTTCTTGTCATGTGGATGTGCCATTATAGAGGGAAAAAGTGATAAAATAGACACTATATGCACTAAAAGATTTGGTAAAAGTGCTGTCAAATAGTGTAGATGCGCTAAAATAGACTGTGAAGTGCTAAAGTTTTTGGTATTTCTGTCATTGGTAAATTTTTTTTTTGAGAAACTATAGATGCACTGTGATGTTTGTCAGATGCACTGAAACATATTGTGTAAGCATTAAAATAGACTTTGGATGCTCTAAAAGATAGGGTGTATGCGCTAAGACAGACCGTAGATGCACTAAAGTATCTAGTATTTCCTGACACTGATGGATGTTTATGACAGACTACAGTAGATATTACAAAGGGGAAAAGTGCTAAAACAGACTGTGGATGCGCTATTTCAGGTTTTATTAGTGTTTTTTCCAGTTTTTCTCTTCTCAATGAAAGGACTAATTTTTGGACAAAATCTGGGGTATTTTGAAAGAGTATTTTTGCTAGTAAATTTCCTGATTTTGATAACAAGCCTAATGTTTCAAATGTTTCCTCTATTGTATGAATTGATCTAGCCTGTTAGAATACTCTATCGTTGGTTGTGGAATGGAAGATGGATGAATAGGTTGACTATGATTATGTTTTTGTGAAAGAGCTCTTCTTTGAAAGTAGGCTTGTGAATATAAGGGCTCTATGGCATAATCATCTGTGTATCCCCTAGAAAAATCATGAAATCTATGGATAAAAGTTCTATGTTGAAGTAGGACTTTCCTACTTTGATATAAGAATTTTCTTCTTTCCAACAGTTTCTTGTGACTAAGTTGTTTTTTTGGTTTTTTGACTCTTTTTGCAAGGGATTTCTTAACAAATTTTGTGGATTTCCAATCCCTAATCATAAGTTTTCATAGACTAATTTTTCAACTTTTTGTGTTCTTTTTGGATGATCTTTATCTTATTTAATGATTTGAAGACATAGCAAGCAATTGTAGAACATGTGTTTTTAAGTTCTAGAATCTAAACAGTAAGTGTATGTTCAAGGATCAAAAAAATCCTTCTTGATTTTCACAGGTTTTTGACAAAAAATGCACTTCAGATAGACTCATTCTTAAGGACAAAAGGTCATCATTATACTCAAACAACCCACATCTTAAAATTGCATTGACTCACACAATCGTGTCACCCCCTAGAGGGCACCCATGTTTTTGTCTTTTCCAGGCACATACTCAAGGTTAGATTTCTTGATCCCTTGAGCAAACGGTCCTTGGAAATTATATTGTGAGTATCTTGGGGGTATATTATTCCCTTCCCTAGCACTAGTGGGTATTATAATGTTTAGAAATTGACAAGTTGGTTACTACACTATGGTTTATAGATAGGGTTTCCGTTCAAAGAGACAAATGATAAACTCCCTTAGGAGACCTCCTAGTCTTTAGAACAAAGATTTTGGGGATGGTTATCTTGTACACTTTTGGTAAATGAGGATTTGTCTAGATTTACTTTTATTTTATAGTGGGTTGGAAAACCTGGTTTTGGTTGTTCCCACTCAGGTCATTCTCGTAGGGTGAGTACTTTTTCCCACAATGGCAGGTCTTTTAAAGGATTTAATAAAGCATGAAATACATAAAATAAAGGATAAGTCTGGCGTTTTGATCACCCAATTAAGGGGAGAGCATATTCCTATCACCACACAACCACAGTAAACAATTGTTCAATTTTTAGAGCCCAAACGACAATTTGCTATCTATGTAAAGATGTTGCTTCACAAAAGAAATGATGTCAATTTTAATCCCAAATAGAAATGTGTGGTGACTACCCTAGGATTGGTTCATTTTAATGCAAATCCAAAAACCAATGAGTTTCTAATGTTCTTTTTAACCAACTTTGACAAAGCTTGTGTAGATGGTTAATTTTAAGCCCAAAGTAATGTTGGTTGGTCCTAAAGCATGAATGAAAAATAACATATGATGGGTTATTTTCCCATGAGTGTTTGAAAACACTATTACAATGGATATCAAATGCTTTTTCTTTCACTTCAATGCTCCTTGTTCTTCTTAAAACCTGCAATAGATACTCAAAAATGTTATATGAGATCAAGAAATAAGAAGATATAAGGGTTAGATGAATGATTAAGCATAAAAACCCTAAAACTTAGACCAAGTTACAATTTGATTTGACTTCAAATGTAAAATTAAAAATTTTAACTCTACAAAAAGTGAGAAATACCTACACCATTGCATAGCTTATGAAATTCTACTCCATTTCAAAAAAAGTTTCGAAAAAGACCTCTGTATAACCAAAATATGGCCATTTTAAGATTGACTGTAAAAGCACTAAAATAGATGTCAAAATCACTACATAATTTATCAGAAGTGCTAAAATAGTTAGAAAAGCTACAAAATTTATCAAAAGCGCTAAAATAGTCAGAAGCATTAAAACAGAGGTTAGAAGCGCTATAGAATTTATCAGAAGCGCTAAAATAGTTAGAAGCGCTAAAACAGAGGTCAGAAGCACTATAGAATTTATCAGAAGTGCTAAAATAGTTAGAAGTGCTATAGTTTGTGTCAGATGCGCTGCAGAATCCTTTGATCACGCTAAAAGAAAACACACATGTATCCTGTATGAACACTTTTTAGAAAAATTGTTAAAAACATGGGGTTATGCCCCACGGTGGGCGCTAAAATGTAATTGTGGAATAATTATGAGCAAAATAACACTTCTTAATAAGACATTATATCAAATATTCAATGATTAAACTAATTTAAAGCAAGAATCTATTGAAAGCATCATATTGTTCTCTATCTCTAAAGATTTATTAAGTCACAAGGATCTCAGATTTTGTAAGCATTGTGACTATTAAAATTCCAATCTAGAGAATGAGATACTAATAAAATGAAATGATGTAATACCATATGATGATTGCTAAATCATAAAAGGAAGCTAATGTAATCTAAATTGACATGAAACTCTGATGAAAGAAGCTACAGTAAAACTATGATGCAACTATGATCTACTAATGCTATGATTGCTATTGCTAAATGATTCTATGCTAAATTGCTTGAATGCTAAGATACTTGATTGTTTTTCTTGTAGAGTAAGTTTGCACAAAGATGAGGATTCTCGGATCCATTTCTTGTTGAAGAAGGTTGTATATATAGATTTCACGACATCACATTGTGACGAGGCAACACAACAAAGACTTGGATTCAATTTGAAGAATTGAATGGTGAGAGATTGAGAAGCTGAAGCTAATGAAGGGAATGGTTTCTCTCCATGAAAACATCATGCAAGATGATAGGAAGGATCAGAGAAAGAAGATTGAGAGGATTGCCTGCAAATTTGTCTCCACAGCTTCCTGTGAATACCAGTTGAATTAAATTGGATTTTGGAATATCAAATTTGGTAGGTGAGTGAATAGAGGAATTTTCTTTATGCCTTTATTTAAATATTTTGATTTATTTAAATTATTAAAAAGGGGAATAAATAATTTAATAAAACAAACTATAGAAGTTAGTTATTAAATTAAATAGAAGGAATATGATAATTAAGCAATAAAGTATAAAACTGTGTTTATTTAATTAAGATTGAATGATGTGATAATTAAATAACACAAACTATAGAATTTGTATATTTAATTAAATATGAAGAATAGAATAAATAAACTATAAATAAATATTTCTATTTATTTAATAGTAGAGGAAATTAAAGTAATTAATCAAATAAAGCGTATTTTAATTAATTTGATTATCCAGACCATTTTTAGGTGTATACAAGGGCTACTCACATGAGAAGGTACAATAGTGGAAGAAACTCAAGGGAAGTAATGATTTCAATATCATGCATCTTAGTGGTCCATGTTCAATACTTTCAATTCAAATAAAGAAAGAAGCTACAACATTGATGGTTAGAACACAAGAAACTTGGGTTAAGTTTGTGAAGGTAACCATATCATTCTATGTACTTTAAATTTCATATTTATTACCATATTTTTCTATGAAATGTGATGTTGTAGGAAATGGAGTTTTTATGGTTATAATGCAAAGGATAAGCTCCATGAAATTTGAAAGCATGAAGATCAAAGATTCAAGAATTAGTTTCAAATTCTTCTCAAAACCACTTAGCTTGTTGAAGAAATTATTTTATGGGTTATTGATTTTGAAGAATTTCAGAGGTGTGCATATGTCAGTGAACATATTTTCAAACCTCACATGGCTTCCCACTAATTAAACATTAGACATACTGATGACTATTACTCAAGTTTATCATTTTGGTAGTTGTTACATCAGTTGCATGTTGCCGATTTTGGTAAATTCAGCTATGAAAAACTATAGATTGGTGTGTTTGATGGAAGCATACTTTCTTGATGATGTTAGAAGAAGGTATACAATATTATAGAGCACTAATCCACCCATCATAACACTTGTTTGGAGAAGATACAGGGAAGTTGTTCTTGTAGTGCAGTATGTGTGTGTTGTCTGCAAGTATCCAATGAAGTGTGAATATTTATGGGTTTTGTGTATTGGGGAGTGTGCCACTATTGTAAATAAATTTAATTCTCATGTAGATCATTTATTATTGTTATTTCCTCAATTCATAGCAGTTTCAAAAGTTGTGGCTTTAGTTTTTCAATTTGGAGTAGAACAATGTCACCAATATTGTGTAATTTGGAGATTATATGAGTATTTTATGGGATTTATATGTATTGGGGATTATAACATGTTGTATGGTTGGGTGTATGTGTTATTCCTTGCATAACCACCCCATTTTATTTTGGAACAAAATGGGTCAATCATTTTTCTTTTTTTTTCTTCGCCTTTCATTGTTGGTTTGGTCTTAGGAGTTCTTTTGTTTTCATCCTGAGTTTTTCTTTTGTTATGTCAAATTTTGGTTATGCCTCAGCTAGACGTGGGTTTCTTTTTGTTAAAATTGAATCAAATGATGAAAAATGGTATATTTTATATGCTTTGGGAGCTAATGGAGGCATTTTTTTTACAAGATTGAATCACTCATTTGAGGATATCTCTCAAGGAAGTCAGTTGGAAAGCATGCCTCAATCCAATTTAGCATAAAATTCCTCTAAGAAGAAAGTCAGTGAGACCTTCTAGATGTCTTGCCGACTAGTAGTGGATTCTACTCATTTAAAATATGCCGGTCACCCAGAAATTTTAATCGCCGTAGGTTTTTATATGTCTCCCCAATGTGCTGAAGTCTTGCCGACCGTTGCACAAAAGGTTAGCATCGCCGAAAGTTTTGTGCATGGAGAGAGGTCCTATCGACTATTGAAGGTCTCACCGAAAGGTTATGCCTTTGGCATAAGGTCTCGCCGATGGTTTCTAGTCTCAAAAAAAGGGCGTGGCTTCGGGGTAAGGTCTCACTAACAAGGTGGACTCTTGCTGAAATGGAATGGCATCGGGGAAAGATTTAAGTTCAACATGAAGTCTCAACGACCGAGTGATGTCTCGCTGAAAGGATGGTGTCTTTGGTATATGGTTGTGGTTTCGGGGAGATGTCCTACTGACATAGGGGAATCTCAGCAAAAGGAGGTGCCATCGGGGAGATGTCTTGCCCATGGTTGTTAGTCACACCGAGGGAGTCTCCCTTTGGCATAGTGTTTTGATCTTGGTGAAAGGTCTCGCTAACCAAGCAGGGTCTCACCGAAAGAAGTTTGAGTTTGGGGAGAGTGGTTTACTTTCGGCATGAAGTCTTGCCGACCCAAAGGAGTCTCCCCAAAGGGCTCTCAGCTCACCTAAATATTTTGCCTTCGGCATAAGGTCTTGCTGACCCATGAAGTCTTGGCGAAAGGGTTTGCCTTCGACATAGTGTCTAGCTGACCTAATAGTGTTTCGCTGAAAGATTGTGGCATTGCTATGAAGTCTCACCAACCAAGGGGAGTCTTGCCGAAATGAAGTATGACCTCATAGAAAGTTTTTCACTCGGTAATGTCTCACCGAAAAATGGCGGTCTCGCCGACAATGGCTCACAAGATTATAGATATCGCTGAGACTCCTGGCCGACTAGTTGGTCTTCACCATGATGTCTGGCTGACCAGATGGAGTCTCCCCAAGATGAAATGAGCTTGCCGAAGGATCTTGAGTTTGGCATAATTTCTGGCGGATAGCGATTGTCTCGGCGACCACTATGGATATCAATATGATTTTGGCTGCTTGCTATGAAGTCTTTCCAATAGTTTGAGGTTATTTTGATGTTGCTGTGAAGTATAATCACATCGAGGAGACATGATTAGTGTCTCACCAACATGCAATTATGTTTGAGTGACCTTTGACTGCTCGGGAATCTTACATGGAATGTTTTCACCCAATCAGAGGGAGCTAAAAGTGAACCATTGGTAGTTTGACTAATTGACTGCCCCTGTGAAGGAAATCAACAAAAGGTAAACCAACACGGACTTAATCTGGGATCAAGAGCAATGTAGCAGCTCGGTGAACAATGGTGTGGAGATCTAATGGAAAAGTCTAATGCTACTTCTAGAGGAGGTCAACATGCAGAAAGATCTGAAGTAGGAAGAAACTCGAAAGGAAGAAGAGGTCGTAAATCTTAGGGACAGTTGTGGTGTCTACTGGAAAAGGTAGATAGACATTAATGATAGTGCTTCAGGGCATTCAAAGAAGCTCGGCATGGAGGTTCGAAGGTGGACACGAAGGCTAGAAGTTAATGCTATGATTGTAAAAGATCTGAAGGCTTCTCTTGAGGGCGATCTGTCACCAACATGGACACGGGGATACATATTGAATGTAGCATTAACTTCATCCCGAAAATATCTGAGGACCGACCCTCCTATAACCAACCAATATTTTTGTAAACCCTAAAAATAGGGGATGACATTCCTTTTTGTCACGTTTTGTATATATGGAATTTTTGCCTCTTTAAAAAAAAAAGAGTAGAAGTTTTAGAATACATAGAGATAGAGAGAGATTTTTCAAAAACCAGTAGCAGTAGAGAAACTTAAGAGTAGCAGTATAATAGGAGTTAAATTTGACAGAAGGCAGTGATGTATCTTTCAAGTTTTCTTAGTATAGATGGAAATAGTCTGAAGATATAGGTTTTTTGTACACTGGTGATTGTGCCAAACTTGTAAATGTTGCTTATCTATTTCACTAACAGTAGAAGCAACCAAATTTAAATCTACTTTATATTGTGTTCCTGAATGGTATTCATCTTCAGTTAATCATTTGATTTAAAAATCTTTCAAGGAATGAAGTCTTATTTTATGTTTTGTTTAAATAGTGATTTTCAAACTGTTGTTGAAATTAGCACTGGGAATGAATGAAACTATGTGTTAATCACAAGTTAATTTTGTTTTGCAGTTTTAGTTAGCAATTCCTTGAAAGGTAACAAGTCTGGTTAAGTTGGATGAATTATTATTCTTTTCAATTCCAAAGCTTTGATCTATCTTTTTTCTGTTTCTTTAAAAAACCCAGTTAAAGTAGTTTTAAATTCATGTTTGATCTTAGAACAATCCACAAGCTCAACACCAGTAGGCCCCTTGAACATTATAGTTCACATCAAGCATTGAGTGAAATCAGCACAGTCGAGAACCAATTACAAAGACCTTGGGAGTTAGATATCCATGTGTTATTCTTTCTCTTTCAGGAGAGTAGAATAGTAATATTCTACTTAACTATTGTTATGCTCATCGGAACCATCAATAGGAGAACTAGTGCTAGAAGGAGGGCCTCCTTGAGTAATTTTGGATTGTTGTGAGTTGGAATGGGTTAGATCTAGAAAAACCTGGCTCTAATGGGTAGCCCTTTGTATACATCGGGACTTGTCCATGAAATCCCTGGTCACCTGTATGATAGGCTTCCTTTATTTTTCCCTAACACTGGGAAAAATGCTTATGAACATGTCAAAACTTGTAGGTGTATATTCATTTTTCTCCAGATTTAGCATCAGGATATCATCTACCAGTTATTTTTCAAAACACTTCAAGGTACAACAAGCAATGGTATGATAATCTGCCACCAAATTCTGTTTGTTCAAGGATAGAATTTAAATCTTATTTTTAGATCAGTTTGATCCTCATGCACATGCACTAAACCCATTACATGAATTTGCAACTACGAAAAGGATACCATTAGAACACATTTATCAATTTAATCACAGATTTTTGTTTATGTATCAAAGGGTTCAATCTTTAGATTTGGTTATTGATGATCATATACTGATAGAAAATTATTATTGGGGTTTAAACCCCTCATTTACAACTAAATTCAAATACGTGGTGAGGCTACATCCTTGCATGATGTATTGAGCAAAGCTCTCTTATTGGCACAATTTGGACATGACACTAGAAATTCAGATAGCCAAACTCAGGGTTATAATCCTCTTGCTCTTGCAAATTTCCATCATTTGTAGCCTTTTGTCACTTCACCCACCATCCCTACCTAGGTTCAATCATTCTCACCAAGCAACTACAACCTTCCTAAGGTTCCAAGCACCACATTTTCCAACACCCCATATCAGGTCAATCCCACACAAGACCACTGGGAGAACTTCTCTCTGCAAAATCCCATCACAGAGTTAAGTACTCCACTTGTCAATGAAGTTGTGACCATATCATTTCTTTTTGGTCATATTCCAAAGCATAGTCCATTACATCACAATGAAGTTGAAGATGAAACATTTGATGAGCCATAATATAATTTTGATGACTTGTTTGGTAAAAAGCATGAAATGGATGTAAATTTAGAGCATAATGGAAATCTCAAGATAGAATCTAGCTTTGTTGAAAATGTTAGTACTATCAATGGCTTTGAAGGAGATGAGGTATTAACGCAGGATTACTATCATGAGAAATCAAAAATGCCTTCCAATAATTTGAACAACTCTTCTGATCAAGATGAGGATCAAGGTGACGAGGGATGCACAAGGGAACATGGTTCATGTTGGATTGATATCCCTCATATGAAAAATCAAATAAGGGAGAAATTAGAAGAGCTGGGAGATTTGAAAGTATCAGAACTTGTTGGGCCAAGTGGATGTAGGATACATCGAACTAATCAACACTCTCAAATGGATTTCCACATCTTCCTAGGTAGGATGGAGTTATATTTCAAGCAACTAATCACTAGTGAAGTAATACTTATGGAAGATCCTTGGAGTACGTATCCCTTCGATAAGGAGGATGAAACAACTAGCACATGTGAAAATGGTAATTAGTCCATCCAAAATGATGAGGGTAACTGTGTGAAGAGGTTTAATTCTTCCCTATCTTTTCATGACCTTGATCCTTGCATTGAGATGGATTCAACAACTAATGAAACTCCACCTAGTGAGGGCTTGATAGAAGTGGAGAATGGGTTCATCGATGCATTCATAGATTCTTTCATGATGGTGAATAAGGAAGAAACACACTTTGATGGGTTAACACAAGAAGATGACTCTGCTGATTTAAGTAGTGAATGGATTGAAATAGATAACACACTTCAAGATGAGATTGCCAATGAATCTTGTGGTCAAAGACAAAGATTTAAATTCCAAAATGAAATTTTGAGGGAAGAAGTTCGAGTAGATGTGCAGATCAATCAAGTGTTACCTGAAGAAATTCATGATGGGGTACATTTGGATGAAGCAGAGGGATGCCAAGAAAGCGACCAAGAGGTTATCTCAGAAGTTGAATCTCTTCAATATGACGAAGAGAATGAGACAAGGGAGTATTTTCTTGATTTTGATTTTGTTTACTCAAATGTGTTGTTTGAAGAAATTCCTTGCTTAGTATCCACTAATGAATTTGATCTTAATACTGATAAATTTGATGTTGAATGGCATGTTCTTGTTGATGATGTGCAAGAATATGAACTGAGAAAGTGTTTTCCTGGCATTGACTCCGTGCATTCAAATGAGTTCGAAGAAAATCCTTGTTCAACATGTACTAGTATCCCTGACATCAATAGTGATAAGTTGGATGCAGATTCTCAAAACCTTGAAGGTGACATGTTTCAGGAGAGTGTTGAAAGTAAAACTTCATCTCAAGAAATCTAGAA